>PVJX010007414.1:0-71234 GCA_004027295.1 Dolichotis patagonum | reverse complement strand
CACTGCCCCCACCACTGCTGCTCCCCCCACCACCAAGCAGTCCCCCTAGGAGGGGCCCGCCACCATCAGCGCCGGCTTTACCCACGGGCACCTCTCTCAGGGCTGAGCGGAAGGCATCACTCTGCTGCATTGTTCCCGAGATGGCTGTGGAGAGACGCAGGGTCAGTCGGGGTCTGCACTGTCCCTGCCCAGCACCCCTCAGAGCGCAGTGTGGCCAGCTCTCTGGACCTCTGCACTCCCGCCGGGCAAGGGTGGGGCAGAGAGACCCCTCGAGGCTGGGTCACTCTCTGCCAGGCTTTGCCTGGCCTCACATTAACTAGATTTCGACCCATCCAGCCACACCTAGCTAGAGTCCATTGTCACTGTCCCATTCCAAGTCCCTTACACTTTGCAGCTTTAAAAAAATGTTTTTCACTCATCATCTATTCCGGAAAAATAGGAGCAGAATAACTGTCCCTGTTTGCCAAATGCTCTGAGATCTGTGCGGTGCCAGAGACCGTTCAGATCAGCAATGATGGGGTCTTTACTCTTGTGACGGCACTGGAAAGGACTGGGGCAGGGAGTGGGGCCCTCATTTGCCAGACAAGAACACAACAACTGGAGGCAGGAACTATAGGACCTGCATTTGAAGGCGTTTTAGGTCCCAAGAACTGTACTGTTCCTCAAAAGGTCATTTAGTCCTCATACGGGACAGGGATAATTACATCCACTTTTCAGATGAGGAAACTGAGGCTCAGAGAACTCAGGCCAAGAGTTCAAGGTCATGGAAGTAGGATTTGAATCGCAGGAAGGCTGATTCGAGGGTCCCAATTCTTAATCACTGCTCTCTGCCGCCTCAAGAGAATGAGAATAAAGTCTCCAGCACAGTGCCTGGCACATAGTAGGTGCCCGGGTAGGCATAGCGCTCCCCAAAAAAGGGAAAATTAAGGCCCAAGGAGGAGAAGTCACCCAACCACTTGAGGTGGACTCTACCAGTGGGATCCTTGGGTACTCGAGTTGGCTGGCCCAATCTTCCAGCCCTGTGCCACCCCAAACCCCTTCCGGACTGGACTCACCGTTGCTCAGCACATCTTTGGTAACCCTGAGGACCGTGTTTGTCTCTTGGCGGCCGCTGCACACAGCCACCACGCACAGAGCGACCACACACCATGCCGTCCACATGCTGCTGCTGCTTCCCTGCTGAGGAGACAGTGCATTGGATGACTGCAGCCAGGTGTGACCATCCCAGCAGGCAGAGCTAAGGACCCTCGGCCAAGAATCACATCAGAATCCTGAGACAGCCGGGCATGGTGGCAGCTGTGATCTCAGCTACTCGGGAGGCTGAGGCAGGGGGATTCCAAGTTTGAAGTCAACCCGACCTATATAACTAGACCCTATTTCAAAATAAAACCTGAAAAGTGCTGGAGATGTGGCTCAATAGTGAGCAATTGCCTATACGCACAAGACCCTGGGCTGAGCCCCAGACCTGGGGAGTTGGGGCTGGGGCTGTGGTTCTGTGAATTTCTCAAACTGCTCTGAGGCTGGCTGCCACAGTGCAGCCTCATTAACCAGAATGTCCCATGACACAGGTGCCTGATTATCTCTTGAGGTGAAATTTATAAAATGGGCCACTGGCAGAGGGAGAACAGGAATTCCAACAAACTAGCAAACTGATAGCAGGCAGGCTGTGGGAGATCTTCCGGCACCCATCCGTCCACCATCCATCCTATCCACGCACCAGCTGCTCTTTTGCTCACTCTGCTGGCCCATTCTTCCTTCCACCCATCCAACTATCCACCCACTCATCTTCCATCCCAGCTATCCATCATCCATCTAGCATCCCAACGGCCACCAACCAGTTATGCGTCCAGCCAGCCACCTGCCACCTGCCCATCCACTCATGCACTCTCCATCTGGGCCATCTTTCAATCCTCCAGTCAGCAAACACCTCCCTGCCGCTTTGGAAGACTCAGTTCTATACCGGGAGGTTCAGATCAGGCACCCTGGATCAGAACTGACTGGATTCTACTCCTTAGGCAAGGGACACTGTCTTTTTCAACCTGATCACGAACGTGCTGCCTCTAATACATGTAGACACTCAGTAAACTGAGGCATAGTTATTGTTTGGGGACCAACATTTCAGACCCTTAGGAAATGCATAGGGAAAGCCAAAGACCGGAGGGGTGAAGCGTGTATTGTGGAAGACTAATGAGTCTCCGGGGAACTCCTGCTGCCTCCGTGCCCGTGCCCACTTGTCCCACTCCACCTTTGCAAGCTGTTCATTCACCAGCCTCAGAGTCAGCAGAGGACAGTCACCCATCTGAGCCAAACTGAAATGGTTGGCTTCCTTTCCTTCCACTTACGCAACTTGTTCCAACTTCTCTTGAATTTCATAAAACCTCCGAGCTCCCCAATCCCATCTGCTCCCACGAAAGGTTTTAAGGCATTCATTTATACTAGGCTACGAAGGACTAATTTATGTTGAAGAATTTTGTTTTCTGGCTTCCTCACCTCACCCCACCCGCACCCCCTGCCTAGAGAACTCTGTGTTCAGACCAGGATCGTTTCCTCAGTTACAAAGGCAGGCACCAGAGGTGGGATTTCCTGCCTCAGCAAGCAGCTGAGGAGGGTCAGGGAGCTCACGAAGACTGAAGGAGCTCAACACGCCTGCGGAAACACATGCGGCCCTGAGGACACGCGTAAGAGCGAGACTCAGCCTCTGTGTGGATCCCCTTGAGGCTGTCCTGCCGAGGCCTGTGTGACAGGCATGACAGAGGGCTTGCCTCGGTGGCTTTCCAGTCAGGCTGTCTCCTCAGTTCCTCAGGCCTCAGTCTCCCCTGCTGGTCTGGACACAGATGAGGGAGGGGCTCTTCCTTACCCCCAGCAGGTCCCAGCAGCTCAGTCCTGAGAGGTTTTGCTCAGTAGCCCCTCCGCTTTGGGCTGAGTCTGGTCACTATCAACTTTTTATAGCAGCTTCAGTCTGAGCCTGGACCCCAAGAGGGAAACGCCATATAATTATGGAGATCAGAATTAGCAGAAACCGGAATCAGGATTTCTCTGCTAATTGAGCACTGAACTCAAAAACCACAAGAGTTTGTGATGTGTAGGTAATTCCAAGAGGTGTGTGCAGCCTGGGTGGTGTTACATGAGCTGGGCTTATCAGTCCCTGGTCTGGGCCTGTTCCTGGAAACCCGCGCTAAGCCCCCAGATGGATGCATGTGGGGCCCCAAAGCAGACACTGCCCATGCCAGAGGATCTGGGGGACAGACTAGGGCTGCCAGGTACAAGATTCGGCATCAAAAGGCCCAGGTTCAAATCCTGCTCAGCTCCCAACTCAATGTGTGACCTTGGGCTAGCCGCTTCATGTCCCTGTCTCACAGTATTTTCATGTGTGACGTGAGTGTAACACCTGCCTTACGGGGTGATGTAAGGTGGATGAATGGGAGATGGATGTGGATCCAACACCTCCAACCTGGGGCCAGTGCACACCTGCTACATCAACCATTTGCATTCTGCTGTGTTTACTTGGCCACATATTTATCCATCCACTCATTGGTTCAAAATAGGTTGCTGCTGCTGCACCGTGGTGAGTCCCATGGCTGCACAGAGTGACAGCAAGCGCAGCCAGCATCTGCTGAGCACTTGCTGTCTACTAGACACTGCATCCGATGCGTCTATCCAAAGGCAGTAGCTTCACAGCGCCCATGACAGGTGAGTGTTACCATCTGATTCCACAGAGAAGCCACTGAGGCCCAACTTGACAGCTCCTGAGTGGCAGAACCAGAACTCAGGACCAGTGCTTCTGGCCCCAGTTTCCAAGTCCAGGCCTCTCACGGGGTGCTCTGAGAGTCACCCTGACTACATTTAAAAGGTGCTCACATGGACCAGATTCGGCTCCGAGTACTACTATGGTATGTTAGGATGCCAGCCCCTGAACTGGCCCTGCTTTCTAGACAGTTTTTACCTATAGTCTATGGTTAAGGAAACTGAGGCACATAGCAGTTATGTTATGTGCCAAAGTCATGCAGCTTCGGTAGTGACAAAGTCAGGATCTGGACCTCGCTGCCCTAGCACCCAGGCTCTGAACCTCTGCTCTTAGTCTGGGACACCCCCATAAACTCCTAGAGCAGCTCCTTGCAGCCCTGGTGAGCTGACTGCTTGAGGGGGGGCAGGGATGAATGGAGGCGTCTATAGTGATTCTAGGTGTGTTTTCTGATCTCAGTAGTCCTTGTGTGACCCAAACATGACACATTTGACCCCTTGCATGGCTATGGCTGAGTCGCCTTCAGGGTTCATCACCTTCCAGGAAATCTGATTGTCCTTCTGGCCATCCCCACCAGGTCTTTCTAGCTCCAGACAAAGGGGCCTTTGGATGCTAAGCCCAGGTCATCCCCGTGGCGCCAGGCTTTGCTAATCCTCTCAGGGTGGCCAGAGCTGGCCTCCAGGGCCGGGGAGCCTAACCCAGCCTTGCTTTTGGGATGCCAGCTCCTTTCCTCCTACTCACCCTTCAAAATTCAGCTCATGTGGCCCTTCAGAGAAGTGTCTCAAAGTCAGAGATGGAGACAGGCATAGAGGGAAAGACAGGTATCGAGAAAGAAGATGAGGGAAGGGGAACAGAGAAGTGGAAGGGAAAAGAGACAAGAAAAGAGAGGTGAGGCTAGGCCACACAGGGAAGTCTGGGATGCAAAGCTGCCGTGACTAGGCCCCAAGTCTCCTTACCTCCTAGGAGCTCCTGCTTAGACCTGGGGAGGGTGTTAGAGAACAAGGCTGAGGTGCCCTCTGTGTAACCCCAAAACAAACCGGTCAGTAGGTTCTGAGACTGAGGAGTAGTTTATTGAGGCTTGCAACTTTTGCAGAGGCCTGGACTGCTCTGAGCAGCCCTGAGATAGGTCCACAATCCCCATTCAAATGGAGGCAGAGCTGCAGGGCACTGGGCAACATGGGCCCAGGTGGATAGGAGGCACTTATACTGTCACCAACAGGCTAGAAACTGGAAGGGAAGCCGAGGCAGAGCGGGCCAATAGCCAGGAAGTGATGGTGGCCATGGAGCCTCAGGATGCTACGGTGAGCACAACAGCATTCTGCAAAGATCAGTAGTTCTTGATTAGTCTCTGAGAGCTTGGACCCCAAATCCAGACACATCCCCACACCTGGGCCACCTACATCAGCCACCACTCCACCCTGCAGTTAGCACTGCACCTAACGCAGCAACACAGCAGGTGCTCAACAAATGAATGTGCAGACAAATGGATAAATGATAATTGAATGACATCGAGTGTGGGACAGGATGCTGACCTGAGAGTCAAGTTCAAGTGCCATTTCTGTCAATAATGCACTGTGTGACCTTGGGCTAGAGATTTAGCCTTCTCAGCCTTGGTTCTCATCTGAAAAATGGGTATAGAACTTCCTGCCCTGTCCACCTCCCAGAACTGCTGCAAGACTCAGAGTTGGGCTGGTTGGTAGTCAGCAAGAAAAAGTGTCATAATCTATTAGCCACACCTGTAGCAATGCAGGTGTTTGCTACCTGTGGGCCAAGGGAACCACGACTGTGAGTAAACGTGAGGTTCCATTCTACAAGGCAGACATGTCTGAATTCAACCATCCAGGATTCTGTAATCAACTCACACTGCCTTCCAGCCACAAGGCAGGAAGGAGTGGGAGCATGTGTGTCACATATTCCCGAGTTGAGTCATTTGTGACTCTTTTAGAATATGATACAGGGACAGACCAGAGGATGAGGCAGAGCATCTCATAGGGCCAAGCAGGGCTCTCCAGACATTAATCTGAGACCATCTAGGCACAGCTGCAGGGGAATCTCACCTCAATGATGTCCAGAACTGAACTGGCAAAATTGACATTGAGAACCTTAGGCAGGGGAATTCCAACCTCCACGTCCACTGTGACAGGAAATGATGAAAAACAGACATATATGAGGATCAGGATATCGGACCCTAGGGAACCTTAAATGCTGCAACCCTCCTAGGGCTCCATCAATTTCTTGCATACTCTGGATCATCTGTTCACAGGACTATTGCCACTAGACTGTGGGTGCTCAAGATCAGATCAGGTCTTGGGCCTCAAATCCAGGCACAATGCAGGCTAATCAAGGTTGTTTAGATGGAAACACTGGTGCTTCCGTTCCTGCATCTTACAAATGAGACCCTTAGAATGTTCTCAGTCCCTCTCTGGAGTCATTGTCCCTATCAGAGGAGAGAAGCAACAGGGAGACAATCCCAAGTCCAGACACCTTCTGTGTCCAAGAAGAGAACAGAAGCCACCATACGTACCATTGAGCTTTGGCACATACACAGCCCGGAGCACCTTGCTGAGCCACTCTTCCAAAAGGGACCCCTGTAACACAGCCCATAGCGGTGGGGAGGGTTGCCTCCACACGGACAGCACCCCTCTTCCCAGGAAAGGAGTCCAGAGGCCCAACTGAACCTCCCCCAAACCCTGGCAGGCACAGGGCCCGTGACAATGGGCTGCCCAACAGGGACCCTCAAGGACATCTGATTTAGGCTGACTTCACACTCAGTGTGGGAGTTCGGAAAAGGCACCCTGCTGTCTGTGGGCCAGGGAGAGGAAGGCAGTGTCTGAGAAAGAAGGAAGGAAGTATGCCCAGCTCCATAACACTGAGGTCTGATCTTTGGTCTTTGTCAGCATAGGAACCTCAGAATGTTCTAGAACAGTGATGGTGAACCTTTTAAAGATGAAGCACAACCCAAAACCCACTCATTTATTATAAAGTGCCAGCACTGCAGTCAAACCTGAATACCAAAGTTTTCATTTAGAAAACACAACTCTACATTAACGTTTTTTGTCTTAAAAGAAAAACACAATAACACATTCTATAGGCTTACCACCGCTATTCTAGAACCTGTGCCCATTAAGAGCCTCCAGAACCCCAGGCTCTGTGAAGCAGGAAGCTCAGGGTGCTGAGGGGCTCTGAAATGTTAGAACTTTCTGAGGTAAGGAATTTTATTTCTTGTGTGAAGCTCCAGAACTTTGTGAGGTCCTAGATGGTCACAGTCTTGTGAGGATCCAAGACATTGGAAGAGCATGATTTTCACTTTCCTAAGATGATGGTTGTTACTGATGCACACGTGCACACATTACACACACACACACACACACACACACACACGCCTGCCCCAAGGCCAAGGCCAGCTCAGCCGTGGCCCGTGACCCATCCCTTTTCTGCCCCACCTAAAGACCCTCCCGAGTACCAAGCTTCTCCCCTAACCAGAAACTTACGTCAAAGGTATGGGCAGAGGAGGAAGCCACCTTGCCACTGAGCCTGGCAGAGAGAAGAGAGCATGAGGGTCCTGGCCCCTACCGCACCCCCTGCTGAGAGCTGTCCTGCCCACCCCAGCCACAGATCTGCAGGACAGGGACACAGGGGTGCCAGCTCAGCTCTGCCTCCACCCAGCTGGACTCGAGACTGTAAAGTAGACCAGGAGGGCTCTAACCACCTTCCGAGAATCATGACCTCCTTTGGCTCTGTGACCTTGGAACCTTGGTCTGAACCCAGCTGTTTTACCCTTTGTTCCTTGACTGAGCACTCAACACAGGATGACCTGCATACAGCAGATCACTAAAGGCAGTAACCCAGCAACGGATCACAGCTGACCCAGAGTCTGGATCCACATCCTTAGACCCGCAAAGACCAGAGCGTGAGCTGACACCAGGGGGCAGCAGTGAGCCCAGGTCGGACCTGCCTTGGTCAAGGCTGTCCAGTGGCAGGGGACCCGTCCCATGCAGGGGAGTAGCCCATTGGCAGCTGGAGGGTAGCTCAAGGGGACACTGAAAGTAGGTCAGGTGAGCACCAGGTGTCTATGCCACACTATGGCAAGGGACCTGGGCCTGAAGAGGGGCCAAGATCACGGGCCTGAAGAGGGGCCAAGTTCACAGACCTGCTTCCTGTAGGAACCTGAGCCACAATGCACTTGCAAACTGTAAAGCGTGGAGGGTGCATAAGGAAGGAGTATTGTTGGCAGCATTGTCATGGCTATTGTGATTATCATGTGGCCTCATTACCACAGGGCTCAGGACATTAGAGAAATCACAAGTCCACAGGCAACACTCCAGGAGAGCCATGCGTGGGGTCAGCCCCTGGGCCTGGACAAGCCTGTCCCCAAAACAGGCTGTGAGCAGAACCAGATGTGGGGAAGCCCCAGCTGCAGTGACCCACACTGTCCCTGCGTTTTGATGACCGAGAAGACGCTGGCGGAGCCCCAGCTTCTCGATGCTCTGTCAGCAGCAGGCAGCACCTGTTCTGGGTGGTCCCTAATTCTGTTCCTGAAGACAGGAACAAGGTCCTGTTCTGAGAAGCCATTACCGTTCCAGGGACAGGGAGAGGTGCAGCTTGGTGGCCGAGGGAGCCAACTGGGCATTTAGAGTCAGCACCTGTGCGGGAAGTGCAAGCAGACATCACCCAGAATTCCCTGGCCATGGGGACAGTGTCTGAGCCAGCCCCGGGTCTCTGTCCTCCACCAGCTCTCCTGGGGCACTACTGTGTGTCGCGGTCATGCTGGGCTCTGGAGCTTCAGGACCAAGGAGCCCCTCGGCCAACTGCAAGGGCGGAACACTGAGGCCGGTGCAGGGAGCGCGGGGCCAGGGCTCCTCTAGTGCTGGCCCACAGGGATGGGGCTGTGGGACACAGCAGGCAGGAACTTGGAACCTTGGTCTGAGCCCACACACAGCGGGCCTAGGAACTTGGCTCAGGGCACAGAGCTGGGGGGATGGGGAAGAGGCAGGGGCCAGCCAGAGAGGTGAGGGGACTCTGTTGGGTCAGATGTGTACTGGGCACAACTAGCAGAGGTGGGCAGTGGGGAGCAGACAGGAGACAGGGCCCATCCTGGTTGGCAGTTGAAGGGTTGCTCACAGCAGCTGTGAAGAGGGCGAGCTGGGGGGAGGTAACCCCTGAGCCCACAGGAAGGGGAGCCACGGTACCAGCCCCATCAAAGGGGCACAAAGAGTAAGCAAGAGCTGAGGTGGGTGCTCAGGGCTCAGCTTGGTGGGGCAGGGGTGGGGGCGGCCTTCGGGCTGGACTGCACAGGACTCACCCAGAAATCATGGCCAGGTACTTCCCAGCCCCACCCAGAGCCCAGCCCTGGCCACTCACCTCATTCAGCTGGAAGAGAGCTACAGGCGTCCCCTGAGGGGCAGAAGACAGCACATGGATGGTGGCTGGGATGGAGACTGTGGCCTTGTTTTTCTGTAGTGTGACAGTGGGTGCTTCCTTCACTCTCAGTGACAATAGGAGCTGCTGGCCTGGGGGCAACTTCCCCAGGGCCTGGGGAGAGACAGGAGCAGAGCAGGGCATTCAGGGTCTGCTTCGCTGCCCCAGCATTAGAGTCCCTCAGGTAAGTCTGTTAACAAACACTTCCTTGAGCACTTAGTGAGTACCAGGCACCGCCCCAAGCACTGAGCTGCAGCCCGACCCAGACAGGCCTGCTCTGTACCCTACGAGGCCGACATTCAACCACTAACAGGTGAAATCGCCAAATCAGACCGCCCATCTCCCCAGGAACAGGCCCTGTGTGGTGCCCCCCACCCTTCCTTTCCATCCACCAGTGCTGCCCTCACGCTCCCCCTCCCCACTAACACGCCAGCCTCGCCCCACCCCACCTCAGGGCCTCTGCACCTGCCGGCCCCTCTGCCTGCAAATGCCTTCCCCAGTGACTGCTGCTTCCCACTTGATGCTCAGCTTCTGCTCAAAGAGAGCGCGGTGTGGAAAAAACCCTCCACTCCACCACGCCATCTACTCTACCTCTGGCGCTGATGTGCTCATAGCCTGCTTACTTATTGGTGTGGTGGCTGTCGCCTCTTCAGGACAGCAGCCCCTGAGCTCAGTGGCTTTTTACCCACTTTTCATGTTTGCTCCTTCTGGTAATCTCAGGGGCAGGTACTTCTGAGCCAGCACAGGGCCTGGTATGTAGCAAGAACCCACTGGGTGTTTGTTGACTGGCTAACCAACTCACATAATCAGGAAGTTCTGAGTCTCATAACATCATGGCCTTCTAAAAGCAATGGAAATCGTGGAACCACAGAAGCATGGCCTCAGCACGCTCGTACAAGGACATCCATACTCCAAGCCCAGACACTCCGAGCTGCAAACTCATCAAGACAGAATCACTAGATTCTACCTCATGGGGCCACAGAATCTGAAGCCAAGCCAGACTCACTCTGGGGCCACAGAGGCATGAGTAGGCCCTGAGGGCTCTTCTCAGTTGGTTGTGAGGCTGACAAAGGTGTCAGCCCGGCTGCAGGGACAGGCGCCACCTCCCTGCACTGGAGGGAACCAGCCTAGCTGGCTGTACCACTGTCCCTCCACCAGCCACTTCTGAGTCCCTCTCCACCTTACATCGCCTGCCCGCAGGAAGTTCTTCTGAGGGTCTGACTCCAGTCTCTTTCTGTCCCTCAGACTCTGCTGCCTTTTAGCCAAGGAATTCTGAGAAGTGGAAGCCCCAACCTTGCTCCTTGAGACTGCTTTGAATCGACCAACTTCAAGGACTCTCCGAGCTTGTCCTTTGCACCTCCAAAATCAGCTGCCACCTGCATCCGCTCGGTGAATGCCCAAGCTCTCCGGGCCTCTTCCCCACCTCTGTCAGAATCTGTTATTACCTAAGGACCTTGAAGTACTCGTTCCCACTTCAGTATAAATTCAGATTCTCACAGGTGGAGAGTGGCGGGCCCAGGGTCAGCTGAGTGAATAGCAAAGTGGAGGCTGGGCCCTGGGATCTCACATTAACGGCCACTCGTCCCCTGTCCTGACACTCCACCCTGCCCTCCCCTCTCCAAGACCAGTGCCTGAGTCAGCTCCCAAACAGGGCTGACCAAGATCATGATGAACTAAGGCAGCCGGGGGCAGGGTCTCAGCAGCAGGGGTGGCAGATGGCCACAGGCCAAATGGCTTCTGGAGAGGTCAAAGTCCCAACCTCTCCTTTCTAAGCAACTCAGTGTCAGGAAAGGACATGGTATTACTTTCACACTTTAGGGTGAATTTGCCTTCCTGTCCATCACAGTTGCCTGGAGCGCTGAATTGAGAAAGATGCTGGAGACCACCCAGGCTCTCAGGGGAAGAACCGCAGTGTCAAAGCCACTCACCTCCGGCACCAAAGCTGCCAGGAATGTGGTTGTCAGCGGAATGTTCCTGGGAACCTGAAGGCAAAATCAAACAGGAGAGGGGGTCAATGAACACAGGAACAGGACAGGAGCCCCCCGGCACACACAGCAGCGCTGTCCTCTCTTCCCACGTCCTGCAATCCCAGATACCCAGTGCTGCAAACCCGCAGGTCGGTTCTCTTCTCCTGTGTTACCAGGGCCTTCGTCGCACTGAGCTTCATCTCCAGCCCTTTTTTATTTTTTATTTTCAGATAGTTAAGAATCTTTCTTAACTCAGGTTTATCTAAGTACAGGGCCACTAAGGATTAGGGGTATTCTCCCCAAGCCAGCAGGGACGGGCAGCTACGATGGTCACACCATGCATTTGCCCGGCTCTGTCCTGTCACAGCCCAACAGGGCTGACTGGTGATGGTGTGACAGGTATGGGGCAGGAGACAGTGCCCTCTCCCCATGCCACTCACCAGCTCAGGGGTAATGTCTATGTCCAGGGCACCGTTGGTCTGCAGGACCCCAAACACGGTATTGAAGAGGTACAGCGGCACAGTCACCTGGGATGTGTGGTCCTGCTTGGGGGGCACCTTGACCGGGACGTGGGGCTTAGGGAAATCAACGATGTCACCAGCTGTGCTCTTCACGATGGACTGCAGGGGCACGAGACAGGGCACAGGGCGTCTCTGGCTGCTCACTCACCGGTGAGACGCCCACCTTCCACCTTCGCCTTCCTGGATACCCACGCTGCCCCCTGCAGAGGGCGGCCTCCTTGGCAGGCACTCACGTTGATGTTCAGCTCTATGTACTGGTTGGAGATGAGGGGCAGGGTGGCCAGAGTGAACTCCACAGACCCGAGAGCACGGAGGGGCACAAGGGCTGCGGGGGAAAGGAGAGCAGAACAACTCCGTGAGCCAGTTCCCATTAGGAGCAGCGCCCACCTGCATTACTGAGCGTCTCCCACATGCCTAGCGCTGTACTCGGTCTTCACTCAGTGCCGAATCACCTCATTTGGCAGGGAAAGAAACTAAGGCTCATACAGTGGAAGTCACCAGTCTGCACATTACAGAGAGACAAAGCCAGATTCCTGGTTTCCAGAGCTGGAGCCACCAGCCATGGCCACCCATGGTCTCTAACCCAGCACCGCGGATGGGGCACCAAACCCCCAGGGCTCCAGCCTTCCCCTGGCTGTGCCTTGGTGCTCTTTCCAAAGCCCTTTTGTGAACTAAGGGCACCAGCTCTAGGAGATGCAGAGAGATGGGACCCTCGGCGGGAGGCTGGAAAGCTTACTCGGGTCCTTAGGGCCTCCGTCTTCTCATCTGAGCAGAAAATAATGTTTTCTGTTCTGACCATGGGCATTCTGTGAATGCCAGTTTGCAGCAGCCCCCTGTGGAAGTCTCACCCAGAACCTCCCCAAGGCCTCAGTGCAGCCTGCCAGGCTCCATCAGGACCCACCCCACCCCACTGGGGTACCAGGAGAAGTGCCAAGGGGAGGGTGGGGCCCTGACTTACAAAGTGTGGCCCCCAGGAGCTCATTCGTCACGCCCAGAACACTGTCCACCACGGGGCACAGCTGTGCAGGAAGAAGACAGATGTTACAGGAGACCCAAGGGTGAACCCTAGGTGGTACAGGGGACAGCTGCACGTCCTCTAAATGAGCTCCCCGTGGTGCCAGCGACCAGGGCAAAGCAAGATGTGGAGATGGGTGGGGAGCACAAGGCTCAGGACAGGTTGAATGAGCCCCAAGCCCACTTCCTCCTGTTACATGAGCCTCAGCAGAAAACCCCAAAGGTTGCTGGGGAAATAGGGAGACGAGTTTCAGAGGCCAGATGAGGGGTGGGAACAAGGCCCTCCCTGAGGATGCAGTGCTGCTGAGGCTACCTGGGGTGTAGCAGGCCCCTCCGCCACCCCAGGTGGTCATTGGGAGGCCTAGAATCAAGACCCCACAGTGGGGTGCCCCTTGACCTGAACCCTGAGAGCTGGGCCTGGATCCAAACTATCACGTGTAAACCACCACCTGGTTCTCTCGCCCTGTGCTGTGACAATGGGGAGCAGACGAAGGTTTGGACTGAATGCAAAATCCGGAGAGGGAAGGCCACTGGCCCACGGTCCCAGCAGCTTGGGCTGCTGCAATGCTGTGGCCCCAGACCAGAACCTCTGGGGTCAGGCAAGCTGCAGAAATGAGAGGAGGAGACCAAAGGGCTCGGGTGGGATAGGGTGAGGGGCCAAGCTACAGGAGGGAGGTCCAGGCACTGGGGTGTGGGTGTGTGTGTGATAGCTCAGAGAGCCAGAAACCAGATTAAGAGAAATCAATCTCTGAATCTTGGCAGTGAACTTTTCTTATCTGAAAGTCTCCTTATGTGGCATGGAACCCAGCTTCCACCGGGTTGTTCCAGGGACCCCAGTTAGGGGCGGGAATACAGATGCAGTCGTGTCCCCTCGTTGACATCACCTGAGACCGGGGGGGGGGGGAGTGGAGGGCACATAGATCCCCTCTCCTGTGTGGATGTTTCTCCAAACTGATTTCAAGCCCAGAGTAGGGCCATCACCCCACCTTCCGGGAGGCCCTGCTGCCCTCTGCTGTCTGTGGAACCCCACCACCCTCAGTGAAACACAGCTGCAGCCGGATTGGAGTGCAGTCCGCTTCCCCTCCTGAGTCTGCACAGCCACGGGCACCGCCTTGAGCCTACGGTCAGACAGCGTCTCCTCTACCAGGTGAGGGTACAGATGGGATTTTCTGGAGGTGACTGCCAAGCACAGGGCTCCACTTAAAATCCAAAGGGCCAGTTTTAATGGAAAGCTAATTTAGAGAAAAGCATTAATAATAATACAAGTGGTGAAAATAGAATGGGGGAGAAGGGACTGCGACTTGGGAGCAGGGCCCTTCCTGGAGCATAAGGCTCAGGTCGGAAATCAGAGACTGGTGAGGCTGTGCGGGGGCCCAACAGCCGGCACCGAAAGATGGCCCTGGGGCTGGGAGGGGACAGGCAGGCTAATCCCGGCAGGTGCCAGCTTTATGCGGAGGTGGGGGGGCCGCCGCGGGGAGAGGCCAGTGAAGGGAGGGGCCCGCCCGGGCCTGGACCTCACTCACCAGGTCCGGCAGCAGCTTGAAGAGCGTCTGTTCCAGGACTGTGAAGAGCGGTGCAGGCAGCACCCTGGGCAGAGGGAAACAGGAGGCTGGGACTCCCGAGAGGCGGGGTGGGCGCTGGGGGCTCTCATTTCTTCTGTCCCTCTCTCAGTTGGGGTTTGCTGGGTCCGGTTTAATCCCTGGCCCCACAAAGGCCCCACCACCACCCTCGGCTGGCTTTAATTTCCCCATCTGGGCAATGCCCGCCTGTCACAACTGCGGGTGCCCAGGGAGTGGACTGGAGCGTGGTGTGCAGCCTGCGCCCCACGCGTGTCTGAACCCTTTCCTAGACACCCAGGTCTAGAATGGTTCTGGCTCAATGTGGGGCTCAATAAATATCTGTTGACTGAATGAATGAGGAAGGGACCTGTGGACGAAGTCCCATAGATGGGGGCACAGGATCACACCCCACAGAGCCACTACCATGGGACAACACCGTCCTGGACGCCACCCCTCCAACCCCCTCCAGCCCAGAGGAGCAGGGCAGAGCCACTGGAACTGAAGGAGCCCAAAGTCCCCCTTAGAAAGAATCCTCTAGCGACAGGCATTCCCCCGGGGTCATCCTGCTCCTGGAGCTGACACAGCTGCCAGGGCACCCAGCGCTGCTCCAGCTGCTGCCAGTATGAAGAGCGAGGGGAAGCCTTGGCCCTGCTCGGGGACCAGCCCATTTCCATCCCTGCTGTGAAGTGGGTGACACCCTTTCTGAGTGACATTCAACACAAGGGTAGCGAGGAAACCCTAGTCCTGATTGGCGTCCCAGGAAGGAACAGATGCATTTTTCTAGATTATCAAGTCCATCCCCTCCTTACACAAAAGGGGACCAGGTAGTGAGAGGACTACTCTAGGGTCACAGAGACGGGGCTCTCAAGTGCTAAGAGCAGAGAGATTGCAGCAGATGGGGTCCGGGGTCCAGGCAACCCCAGGCCGGCCCCATCAGAGAGAGGACCCTGGAGAAGCAGGACACCCAGGAGCGGGCAGCACCCAGGGGCAGGAGTCCCTGTCCTGCATGGGCCTCGTCTGATCTGTGGTCCACACAGAGGCTGAAGCCCCCCTCCAGAGCAATGGGGACGCAGACTCACCCCGAGAACAGGCTGATGTGGCCCAGCAGCGTGCTGCAGCGCTTGAGGGTCAAGATGGGCGTCCCTCGAGAGCTCATGCCCAGCGCCACCCGAGATGACACATTCACCTCAGCCGCCAGCTGCAGGAGGCCTCCCAGGGGGCTGCAAAGCCAGACACTGGGGTGTGGGCAGGCTGCCAGGCCCCATCTGCCGGGCCATGTCTCAGCCACACTCCCCTCCTCCCCTGTTCTGCAGGCCCTGAGGAGGGACTTGTGAGTGGCCTTGTGAGTGGCTGGGCGCCTCCTGATTGTCACACTGCACCTCCCTGCCTCACCTGCCTGTCCCCGAGCCCTCTCCCTACCCCCTCTGGTGAGCCCGGGCAGTGGACTGGTCTGGAGACCAGGGCCAGGAGGTGGAGGTCCCCAGGAGGAAAGAGGGGGAAGGATCCAGGGCACCTCAGTAGGGTGGGAAGAAACTCAGGGTGTGGAACTGAGGGCCAGTAGGGTGGGAGTCCCCAGTAGTACAGGAAAGTGAGGTCTCCAGGGCGCACTCACCCTGAGCCACGCAGCCCAACCTTGGTGAGAAGGTTCAGCTGTACCCCAAAACCTGGTAGCAGCTTTAGCGACACTTCCGGCAGTGTGAGCTCCTCAATCTTCACCCTGGGATGGGAGCAGAGGGGGGATTGCTCGCTGCCACATGTACCCCCACCCCACTGCCCAGACCTGGGCCATCTGTGGCCAGCAGGACCTGGAGTCCCTCAATCTCACCTTAAACCTATGGAACCAACTGTGGGCTCTGAGCCCAGTTACTCTCCCTCCCTGGGCCTCAGTGACCTCATCAGTAAAATGGGGCAGCAGTGGTACCTGCAGGCTAGGGAGGCAGTGAAGAGGAGTGAGATGATGCAGGCACCGACCCCAAATGCAACATCAGCATCACAGTTGGAGGCTCAGAGAACTTTCTCCCTACCCTTTCCATGGCCTCCGCCTTGGTTTAGATTCTGCCCTTGACACTGCTTCTGCCTGCACCTGCAGCTGCTCCCACACACCCAGCAGAAGTCTTCTCAGACAACACACTCCCTGCCGTCACTCGCTGAGTCCTCCCAGCTCTCCTGATCTCAGCCAGGGTACCCTCTCCTCCAGGAAGCCCTCATTCCTGGCTCTCAGCCTCCAGCAGACGCCCTCTGTCCTGCCTGTACATCTGTCTGAACCTGTGATTTTGTCACTGTCAGGCTCTGCCACATACCAGGAGTGTTTTGAGGCAAGGATAATGTCAGGTTCATATCTTAGACCCCAACTTCACCCAGCAGGGGGGGTTCTACAGTGGGAGAAAAACTGACTCTAATAACTGTTTGTTGTGTGTGTGTGTTTTGTTTGTTTGTTTGTTTGTTTTGTGAGACAAGGTCTTGTTATGTAGCTCAGGCTGTCCTTGAACTCACTATGTAGCTCAGGCCAGTGTCACACTTAAAGCGATCCTCCTGCCTCAGCCTCCCATGTGCTTGGATGACAGGTGTGCACCCACGCCTGGCTCTGCCTTTAACAAGTCTAGTAGCATTTCCTGAGCATTTCCTGTGTGTCAGGCTTTATTTCAGCTGACACATATTAACTCTTCTTCTTGGCAACAGTCCCCTGAACTGCAACCAGTCAAAACCAAAGAATTCTTTTTGTTTTTTTTTTTAGCCAAAGAATTCAAATCCTAGCTCTACCACTGACTGACTGTATGGTCCTGGGCAAGTTACATTGCTGCTGTGTGTCTCAGCTTTCAGATTTGTACAACAGAGGTACTCTAGACAAGTGTACTGTCTTGAAAACTAGACACACATTCTCCCTTTTTTTGCTCCAGCATCCAATTTCTGATTTCCCTGTAGCCTGGTTCTTTCTTTCTTTCTTTCTTTCTTTCTTTCTTTCTTTCTTTCTTTCTTTCTTTTTCTTTCTTTCTTTCTTTCTTTCTTTCTTTCTTTCTTTCTTTCTCTTTCTTTCTTCTTTTTCTTTTTTTCTTTTAAATACTGGAGGTTGAAGCCAGCCCTCATACTGAGCCACATTCTCCAGCCCTTCTTGTTTTTTATTTTGAGACAGTCTTACTAAGTCACTCCGTTGCCCAGGCTGGTCTCGGACCCTCCTGCCTCAGCCCTGAGTGCTGGGGTGACAGGTGTATACCACAGCACCTTGTCTTTGGCCTTCCTCTGACTCATCACCAGCCTCGGCCAGGCAACCCGTAGCCCATGCTTAAACACACAGACCCGGAGCCACTCCCACCCTGGCTACACGGGGGTGGCTCGGACGCCTCACCCTGGCTTCAGCCTGCTCAAAAGCTAAGTGCGGGAAAACTGTCCCATCTCTGGCTTCAGTAGGACACTTCACTGGCAATACTTAGCCTAGTGTCAGACACACAGAAACCTGGCGTGGGTAATCTTCAAATATAATTATAAATTATTATGTGATTTCTTTCTTTTACTCATTAAAAAATTATTTGGGGACACCTGTTGTATGTCAAGGCCTATTTTTGATACAAGGACACTGCAATGGACAGTTCAGATAAAAATCCTGGGGTTTATAAGCCAGGGAGACAGAAATGCACTAGTAAAATGTATGGTGTGCAGGAGAGTGACATGTCCCCTAGAGACCCTTGGCACAGCCAGGGGGTAAGAGGGTCCGTGTGGTGGGGCAGCAGTAGCAGCACCCGCAGATCTGCAGTGACTCACCCAGAGAGCTCCTCCACGACACCGAAAATCCCTCCGTAGCCCAGCAGGCTGCCTCCTCCAAGCAGCCCCTTGGAGCCCAGCAGGCCCTGGTTTACTGATGTCACTGTGCCCAACACGTTCTGCAGGATGGGCCCCCCCACCAGCGAGTTCTGGATGGCTGCAGAGGATGAGAGCAGAGAGATGCTGGAAACTCCTACCCAGCCGCAGGACCGCAGTACCTGCCTCTTTCCCCTGAGCTGCAAGACAGCTCCAGGGGCTGGGGACGGAACTCAGGCCCTTGTACACATGAAGCAGGTGCTCTGAGCTAGGCCCTGATCCAGGAAACCTCATTGTTATTGGAATTGACTCACAGGTTACACAAACACCCCCTGCTGCCACCGCAGGGTCATGACTTGCCTGGCACACAGGCCGTACCCAGTGACTGTGTGGTATCTACAAATGAGTCCTGTGGGCATCCCTTCATCTTGTGGTTGGATAAACTAAGGCCCAGAGAGGGGCAGAGACACCCAAATTCACACAGCAAATCAGGCTTGGGACTAATAGTATAACTTGGGCTTTGGCTCCTTGGCTGGCTGCTGCACCAAAAGGGAAGACAGCACACAGGAGAGGGAGCCACAGGGATGTGATCATGGCGGAAGGGACGTCTCCCTCCCTGGAGCACCAGGGGTGGCCTCCCTGAGTGCTTCCTGTTCACAGCCGCTCTGCTCCTTCTCTGAGACGCCTGCTGCTGGGCCCTGGAACACCCAGCGCCTAATAAAAGGCCCACACCCGGAACCCTGGGGCGGAGCAGGGCCCACCTGGCCTCTCTGTGACCCTCAATCCTGTGACCGCCCCAAGCCCCAGCAGTCCCCACACAGCCTCAGCCAGATGGCCCAGTCCTCTGTTTAAAGGAAGGGCGCCAGTCGCCCTCTGCGCTCGGAGCCCGGGAGCAGCCCCAGCCTCCCACTGTTGCTCCCAGAATCCTGGGAGCATGGGCTCTCCAGGAAGGCTGTGCTCTTCCGTCCCTGAAGGCAGACACAGCACATACCTGGCCTCACCTTTGCTGAGTTCATCCTTGTCAATCCGAGCGAGCGTGCCCACGGTCTCCAGCAGACCCTCGCAGGGGGTAACCAGGCCCCAGAGCAAAAGCAAGGCCCACACGCCCAGCATCATCGGCCACACACCTGAAAGGGTGGGAGCAGGGACTCTGAGACCGTCCTCAAGCCCTAACCTTTCCATGCTTGCTTCTCTCCTGTTCACTTGGCGAAGCCCAAAGTCAGGTTCACTCCCAGAAAAGTCCTCCTCAGCCAAGGGTCCGTGCTGCTCAGTGCAGCCTCCAAGGCCCTTTCCAAGCCTTTCCCTCCTTGGATCCCACTTCACAGATGGAAAAACTGAGGCCAAAGCTTGGAAAGGCCTTCACTGAGGCCCCAGAGCTAATCAGTGGCAGGGCCAGAACTCTAACCTGAGCCTGCCTGACTTCCAAGTCTCAGTGTGGCCCCGGTGAGCCTGTCAGGATCTGGATTGAAAGCTGCATCAGGGCAGCTCCACGACGACGGCAGGATGAGAGCTGCAGTTCTGGACCGGTTCCTGCCGGCTCATGGTGGTTGGGGACACCGAACACTGAGGTTTAACATGCGCCGCCTCTCTTGCCTTCCCCACCTCCTTCCCAAATGCTGCTGATGGGGAGTTGGGACCAAAGATGGGAGCGAGGCTAATCACTAGTCTCTCTGAATAGACTTCTCCATCCTCCGACCCGTGTATCCACCTGTCCCCTGATGTCACCCCTGCTGAAACTCTTGGGTTAAAACCCAGGGTCCTCATCACTACCCACAAAGTCCCCATCTGCCTCTCTGAGCAGCTTGGCCTTAAGCATGCCAAGCCCTTTCTGACCTCAGGGCCTTTACACATGCTGCTTCTGAAGAGAAATCTCTTCATCTGAGTCACTGAGGACTGAGCCTTGTCTTTCCTATCTCCTTCTCCTTGTGTAGAGAACTAGTCAATCCCTGAACAGCTCCCAGAAGATGTATTTTAAGGTGCTCGTCACCATGCATTAATGTGGCATGTGAGAGTGTCCCTGTTTGCCATCTCTGGAAGCTTCCTGAGGGCCTGGGACTGTGTGTGTGGCTTGACTGCATGTTGCAGAGCAAAGCTGGAACCCTGCAACCCTGTGCCCTGGCATTGGGTCGGTCCAGCTGGGCAGCACTTTCCCCAGTTGGTGCAGGGGTGTCATAAGCCACTATACATCCCAGCAGCAGTCTCATCTAGGTTCCCTAGTCTCACATCTGTCACCTCTGGAATTTCTCATGGAAAGTGGGAAACCAGTTGGGTCCCATGCATGACTTCAGAGAAAATGGGGATCCCTGGAACCAGTGTCCCCCATTCTTGACCACCTTCCAGTTGTCCCTGGCCCCTCCTAGGGTGAACTGTCCCTGTGCTCCTTTTCAGGTGGCATGGCAGGAGGTCAAAAGGCCAAAGGCTGGAGTCAGGACAGGCCAGGGGCTGCCTCGGCAGCCTTACCCACAGCTCCTGCCTCTCTGCACGGGTGGGTGGGGGCTGAGCCTCCTGTCGATTCCTCCATCCACCTGAGGCCAGAACAGGCCCTTATATGCTCACAGCAGCTCTGGGGACACAAAGGGGGCACAGCCGCCAGGAACCCGTCAATATGTCAAGTCAGAAGCAAATTGTGGTTTTCCCCTAGGGCTGAACTAAGCCTTCCTTCTGCGGGAGAGGGAGGAGGCTGGGGTGGGTTCTCGGGAGAGGGGGCCAAGGTGTGGGGCTGCAGCTGCTGTCACCTCCCCCAGAGCTCAGTGGGGTGAGACCCTGCCACCCCTGATCTGCCTCTTGTTGGGCTCCCTCCAATTCCACAAAGCCACTCCCGTGGCACAGAATCTACACCGCCTTCCCCCACCTCCTCACAGAGGCCCAGGAAGCAAAGGAAGCATCTCGAGGCTGCTGGGCCTCTGACCCACTGCCACAGGGGCCCGGCGAGGAGCTGGCCACAGGCCCAGAGCTGGCCACTGGGCTGTCACGGAGGAGGCCACAAATCTGCTTCCGCCTCCCATGGCCCAGTGTTCTCAGTGCTCCAGAGTTTTGCCCCTTTTCAGAGGCTGATTCAGATGACAGTGAAGAGAAATTCCTTCCTTCCTTCCTTCATTATTTATGCTAGCAGGCATTAGTTCAGCACTGACTGTTTGCCAGATGTTGGGGACAACCCAGTAAACAAGAGACAGAGCCCTGGCTGGAGGAGCAGACTGGGGCCAATGCAATGCTGCTTGAAGCTTTCCAGCAGCCACAGTTTTTAAAAAAAAAAAACAAAAATTAAAATTAAAAAAAGACAATGAAATTAATTTATTAACACAGTTTTACTTAACCAATACATCCAAAATATTATCATCTAACACTTATGCAGCATGACATTATCAGTGAGGTCCTTTGCTTTGTTTTTCTCATATAACCTCTGCTAACTTTTCCAAATCCACTTACAGCAATACGTGAGCTTGCCACATTTCAGGAGGTCACCTCAAGTGCCATCATAGCAGCTGCAGGCTTCTGAGGGACACATTCCCCGAGGATGCAGGAGTGAGAAGCTGGAGGCCAAACTACAGCAGGGCAGGGCCAGGAGCCAGGCGCAGAGCCCGGGGAGGCCGGGGCCAGGGCAGCATAAAGTGGCTGCTGCAGGAACCACAGAGAGGCTGGCAGGGTTCAGGGCCACTACAGTGACAGTGCAGACTCATAGGCTCTGGCTTTTATTTGCAATTCCTCGGCAGGTGCCTGTCCACAAGACCCTTCCTCCAGAGCCGATATAGAGCCACGTTGGGGCCCTCGGTTCCTGGGATTTCCTTTCGCAGAGCGATCACAAGCCCAGCACGTCTGGGGGTCTGTGTAGGGCACAAGCACCAGCCTAGGGACGTGGAGAGCAGGGACTGTGACCTTAGTGACTGAACCTAACCTTCCACCTATTGACCTTTATGACCTATAGCCTGCTTCTTAACTATAAAATAAACTTTCTATGAAATGTAGACACATGCAAAAAGGAACAGAGCTCAGGTGTACCACTCCATGCAGTTTATAGAAGCCTCCAGAAGTCTCCATGTGTCCCCTCCAAGTCACCTCTGTCCTGACACAATGCAAGGCAGGCACTTATGCCGCTGAGCTAAATCCCCAGCCCCAGCTAAATCCCCAGCCCCCGTCCTGACACAGTGGAGGAGTCCCTGTGTGCACAGGGCCAGCTGTGCACGATGGCACGTGTGTCCTCCTCTGCTGGCTCCCCGCACACGGTGTCCATGGCATTCTTCCACGTGGTCCCGTGAGGTGCCAGCCTGCTCTTTGCTGGGGACACACTGCACGTGCACGCCCACCCTGTGCCTTACCTGCCCAGACGCTGCGGCCTCCTAGCTGTGGCTACTAACTGACACTGCTGTAAAAATTCTTGCCAGGTCATTGGGGGATACATGTATTTATTTTCCTTTTCTTTTGGGTGAACAACTAAAAACAGAATCGCAAGATCATAGTGCTGTGTGTACGCGTAACTAAGTAGGTACCACTATGGTGCCCCCAAACAGCCATCAAACCCACCACACAGTCCCACTCAGATCTGTGGGTCACAGCCATCACTCCGCAGCGTGGGGTCACCTGTGTTCCTAGGACAGTTTAAAGGAAGAGAAAAGAAAGCTGACGCCTAGCATTTTTTGAGCACTGACTATGCGGATGGCACTGGATCTGTGACACTGCAGCAGCCCGCCCCAGTGCTGCTGGTGCTGAAGTGATTTCCTGTTTCCACTCTAGGAGCCAGGGCTCAGGAGGGGAAGTGGCTTGCCAGGGTCACGCAGGGCCCACAGCAGGCCCCTGACTCTGTGCCCACATCCCGGCTGCTACCTGGCTCAGGCTCTGGGCAGGGAGGAAGACACTACCACGGTCCCCAGTTCCTGCCAGACCCCATCCCCAGTCGAGCTTCAGGGGCCAGAATAAGCATGTTTCCCTGCCTCCGGGGCAGCATGATGTGCAGCTATGGTGACAAATGTGGTGAAGGTGATGGGAACCAGGGAGGCATAGAGCAGAGGAGAACTATCCCTGACATTTGCCCCTACTGAATCTGGAGCCAGAAATTCGGGTTCAAATCCCATCCCTGCCATGCGCTATTAAGTATCAAATCACTTACCTCCAAGAGCCACAGTTTCCCTACCCACAAAACCGACTAACGGGCCATGCGCGGGCCACTGCCAGAGTGGGGACAGCCAGACCAAAGCCTCTCTCCGTGAATCAGCGCCATTGCAGACTGCAGAGGGAGAGAACAAGGCCTCACCAGGAAGTGATCCCCACCTGGAAACCATATTTTCATTGTTTTCTTGGGTTGGGTTTTATTCTCTTTTTTTCTGTTTGTTTGATTATGTTAAATTTCACGGCATAAGTAGCTATTTAAAAGATAGCAAGATACAGTAGCCATTTTGGATTTACTATTGCCTTGTTTTGAAGTCCTTTATTGCATACACTGTTTTGTTTTTATTGGTTCTATTCTATTCTGTTCTGTTCGATTTTTACTATGTCCAAAGGTATCTGCAGCTATTTGGAAGACAACAAAAGGCATTATGGTAACTATTGCTGATTTTGTAAGTTTTTGAAGTCCTGGATCATTTATATTGGTTTATTTTGATTGGCTTTATTCTGTTTTATTTCTTTTGGTTTTATCTTCTTAAAATAAAAAAAAATGGGCTAACATTAAAGGTGGCCATCCTCACCTGGTCCCACAGTGACAAGTGCCCTGGGTAACAAGGGAGGGATGCCAGGGAGATTTAGGTGATGGTGATGCCCCTGGGAGGCCTTCCTGGGGCCCTGAGCGGAGACCGGGCTGGGGAAGTGGAAGGGCAGGGCAGGGCAGGGCAGGGCAGATGAGGCTCGTGGACTCAGGTGTGAGGAACATCGCTTGGGCAGCCTGGGAGGTCCCCAGAGGCTGACAACTGTGGGACCAGGATGGACAGCCTGACTCTGCTCCCATCTCGCCCCATTTCCTTAAAGGATGACAATGCATCCACTGCCTAGTGTGGGGTGAGGGGCCACGAGGGGACTGGCCCTGGGCAGATGGGACTCAAGTCCAGCTCCACCTGCACCAGGTGCTCTTGAGCAGGTCGCTTCCTCTCTTCATTATCTAGGATTGAGGAGTCCTGCGAGGGAGCAGTGCCAGTGGGACAGGAGAGGGGACACAAGAATAAAGGCTCCCTTGCCCCCACTTCCTGCCCAGGGAGAACCTTGAGTAAGTGACCACCAGAAGACCATGGGAGTCAGATTAGAGATCAGTGCACCCCAGCCCTTTCTTACTGTACAGATGGGTAAACTGAGGTCTAGAGAGGGGCTATGGCTTGTCTGAAGATACACTGTGTCCAGGGTCTGGTGAGAACCCAGGCTTTCAACTCCCAACAGCTGTGATTTCCCATCTGCACACAGCCTGGAGAAGGTGGCATTATGGCTGTAGGTGGCTGTGAAGCTGCCATTAGACGCACAGGGCCGAGGTGGGGAGCAGAGAGGTGCTTCCCGGAGGCCCAGGGTCAGATTCACTACCCACGGATTACCCAGGCGTCTGTACCTCTCAGACCTGCCTCAAGGCTGCCACTGTCCCTGAGCTGGAGAGATGACAGCTGATGGAATTAGGGCCCAGAGAGATAAGGGACGGCTCTGGCATCCGGGCCTCCTTGCTTTGCGGCATGGGCCTGTGCCAGCCTGGGATGGAGTCCAACTGCCAGGGCCTCACAGGCTTGGGGAACACCGGTCCCCTAACCAGGCCCATGGTCACACCACAGACACATGCGTGTACCCAGACACACACCCACCCACCCTCACCCAACCCAGACCCCACATCCAATCCACCCACAGAGACACAGACAGTGAGACAGATGCGCAGACAGCGTGGACACACAGACGTGCAATCACCACTGCACCAGTCACAGCTTCCGAGCTGGAGCAGCAGTGACCACAGGGACCTGATGTGCTTTTTTCTCAAAGTTATTGGAGCTATCTTTTCTTTTTTTTTCCTTTCCTTATTTCTTTCTTTTCTAGCAAGCAGCACAGCTTTTCAGGATCTACTTAGAATTATTTTTAACTTACTTATGTTAAATATACATTCACTGTAAGACGAATCGATTTAAGGCTCTCAGGGCTGGATGCGACTCAGTGATAGAGCACCGGTCTGGCATGTGTTCAGTTCCATCTCCAAAAGCCCCCCGCACACACACACACGCAGTGAAGCCCAGAAGAGGAGGCGATGAGAACAGATGTAGCAAATGTCAGGCTGCTGATCCACCCATGAACGTGGGACTGTCCCCTGGCAATGCTCACCACGTATGTGCACTTGACAGCTCATGGCCACCCTGTGGCAGAGACCCCTGCTCCCATCTGTCTCAGCCTATGGCTGGCACCTTCCATGAGCACCATGCCAAGCATTCTGAGTAATTCCATTCCTTCATCCACCTGGCCCTGCTGAAGTCAGCACCGACAACTTCCCTTTGTATAGGGAGGAAACTGAGGCTTGTGTCAATACAGTGACTCACCTGGAGCACTCAGCAGCAGCAAGGTGGCACAGCTGAGATCTGAACTCAGACCTGGCTCCAAGGCCTGAGTTCCAATCCCAACTCTGTCCTCAATTTGCCAGGTGGTCTTAAGCTAGGTTCCACCTCTCTACGCCTCAGTCCCCTCGTTGGTGAAAGAGGGACAGTCCTTGACCCCTCAACTGCTGTGGGAATAGAGGAAGGTGACACAGGAGAGCTCTGTGAGGGCACAGGTTCCCTGTGAATAGAGTGTCCTTTAGTTACCTATTTGGGGGCAGGGACCATTTTGCCACTTGCCAAACCATGCGACCTTGGACAAGGCCACTGATCCCTGTGCTTCAGTGTCCTCATCAGTACAATGGAGGTGACAGGGCACTGTGGAGGTGAGCTGAAATAGTATAGGGCATGGGCGTGCTCCAGCCTCAGTCCACCGGAGAATAGCTCCGGAGAATAGCTCCACCAGCTATTCTCCGCACCCCAAGATGGGCTTAGCCTCCAAACCCACCAAAGGGGAGGAAAAGCCGCACATCAGCTTGCAACAAAAGAGACTAAAGCATGGATGTGTGTAAGGATATTTCCCCAGTTTATTGTCAGGCCCCAACCCAATCCTGTCCCACTCTCTCCTCCTCACAGGAAGCAGGGCTCAGGGCCAAGCCCGCAGGCTCTCATCAGGCAGTCCTCCTACAGGGTGCAGCGATGGCGGGGAGTCCTGTGCGGTCAGGCCTACTTCAAGTCCAGCACCAGGGCATTCTGGCAGGAGAAAAAGAGCGAGGTACAGGAGGGATGGGGAGCAATGACAAGGCCACCCAAGCACAGAGATGGGATGGAGCTGGGTCCATGATCAGGAGATAGAAGCCAGCACAGTGTTTACACCAGGGTTGAAGTAGACTCCCTTGTAACCCTACGGTGGTCCTTTCATGTGTCTGGGCCTCAATTTTCCCACCTGTTAAATGGGAATAAGCAGTCCTACCACCTATAGGAGAGAGATTGGATGTGGGAAACATACATCTAATACTCCATGTTCAAATCATGGTGCTCAATGGAAAACCTGTATTTATGAAATACTTACCAGCTTCCCTAGGTGACTTATCTAAGTGAATCATAGCCACAACTCTGTGAAGTCATGCCCGTATTTTCATCCCCATTTTAAGCACAGACAAAGGGAGTCACAGAGAGGGGTCAAGCAGCTACCCAATGTGACAGATCAAGAGAGTAGCAGAGTTCAGTTATCCTTCCGGGGAATCTCTGGCCAAGGAAGGTCCCCAGATTTTGAGGGACAGTCTTGTTCATGGGGTTAGCAAGATTATATTGATGGCCACCGGCCCTCCCCAGGCCCATTCCCTTTAGCTGGAGAGAGGTGGGTTCTTGTTCATCACCCACTGGCTGAAAGTGTAATTGACATGTCCTCTCCCAGCCCCTCCCCTCACCTCTGCTATGTCCAGCTCAGCCAGGTCATAGTTGATAGCCAGAAGATCTGGGAGTGGGAGCCCCACCTGTAGTACACCTGAGAAGCACAGAAAGCATCATCTTACCCTGACTCTTCTGCAGTGAAGAAGCTTCCTGGAGCAGGGTAGGAGCAAACAGTACAGTGATTAACTCATGATGCTAACTGCATAAGCAGAGAGGGACCCATCCGCCGTGTACTTACTCCCAGGTCAAAATCTCATTTTTGATCTGAGGTCGGGGGTTGGAGTCCAATATGTGGGATGGGTCTTTTTCCCTGGACAGGTGATAATAAGACTATGCTGGCCTCAAAGATTCAGTGATGACCATCGATCCACTCCCTTTTGGCTTTCCCTTCTACAGTCAGTGACAGGACTTTGAGATGGGGAGGGGGGTATCCCTTCTTGCTTAAAATGCTTCTTGCACCAGAAAAGTGAAGCCTCACCATTGACCACTGGGATGTAGGCTTCGTGGAGATAATCGGTGATGAAGTTGGTTAATTCCTTTTCCTAGGGAAAAGAAAGAAAGAAAACATCCGCATGACATCCTCTAATCCATTCAATCCAATAAATCTAATCCAATCCAATCCAACACAACACAACACAATAGAATACAATGAATCCATTCTGCCTCCCTCCAGCTAGGCCTGAGGACCTCAGTAATGGATTTTGGAGCTGTCAGACAGGTTGTCCAGCTAGCACCAAAACTAGGGCTCTGGGTGACTCTGCTTAGCCTCTGCTCAGGTGACCTGTGGGGCCTCAGGTTATGATGCAGGAGTGGGAAGCTCAGGAGACAGCAAGTGGTGCTGCAGACCTAACGCTTACTCCAAGGGAAAACCCAGCAGCTTTGTTCAGTTACTTGTCCACTGCCTGTCTGTGCCTCAGTTTTCCTGGCTGTGAAAGTAAGATACAGTAGTACCTATGCACCTACGCATCTATGCACAGTAGCACCTATGCACAGGGCTTCCGTGGGGATTCAACACATGCAGCAAAGTAGAGGACACAGAACTGCAGGGGGGCAGCTTCAGAGTTGAGCCTGAGGCTATAGAGACAAAGGAAAATTACAGCTGGGCCAACCAACGCCAGCCCAGACAGCCACTATTCATGGCAGTGTTTCAAAAAGGAAACAGGGACTCAGAGAGGTTAAGGGGCTTTCCCAAGGTCACAAAGCAAGTCTGGAGCTCCCAAACCTCCAGATGGACTTGCTCTGTTCTCCCTACCTCCATGCCGAGGCCTCTGCCCTGGTATCCCTGAGGAACTGGCACAGTCTTGGTCTCAAACCAGACCAGGCAAAACACCTAGGACACTTACATTGAAGTTGCCAACTGATGAGGACCCCTGGGACAGGCTCAGTAATCTGTGGGGAGAGGAGTCAGGGAGAAATACTGGTCAGAGCCATCAGCCCTGACCCTGGAGAAAGGGAATCCCAAGCATTTCTAACCCCTTCCTGATACAGGAGTTCTCCTCTATGGCCTTCAGGTGTATGTGAGTCTCAGTTTGCATGTCACCTTGATGGGACCCTGAGCAGTTCCCATCTCTTCCTGTTCTCTTCCCTCCCGTTCTCTTCCCACAGACTCTCCTGGATCAGAGGACCTGGATCAGAAAGCTAAGTGATGCTGGTGGTACCCATGCAAGGCTCCAGGGATGCCAGCCTGGGGCAGCGGGTCCTACCTGTTCAGAGAGGTGGCCAGCTGCAGCCGGTTCTCATGTACTGAGTACTGGACCCTCAGATTGAAGTGCTAATGTGGGGAGAAAGCGAGAGAAAGCACAGGTCCCCACCAGGAACACTATTGCCAAGCCAAAGCAGGAGCCCTCCTCTCCATCCTGTCCCCAGGCACCAAAGCCAGCAGTCCCCACACTCGGAGCCTAAGCTTCTGGCTGTTCATGCCCTGAACCACAACAGTACCGCCTGATGTACCTGGCACTATGGAGGGCCCAGCACACACTGTGGTCCTTTGCTGTGACCTTTGCTTGAGGTGTTCTCCATGCCCCACCTCCTTGACATCAGCGCTTCCCCTGACCAGCTCCTTCGCAAACTTCAAGCCAGCTTAGCTATCACCTCCTCTGGGAAGTCCTCTGTGATTCCTCAAACTGGACTTGTGTCTCTCAACCTCCCGTAGTCCCCTCAGTGAGCTTATTCCTGACTTTGCAGCTAAGCAATGATGTAGAGAGGAAGGAGGGAGAGATCAGGGAAGGGCTAAACCACTGGGCCATAGTGTGCTGACCTGTCCAGCCACTACAGGTTTAAAGGCAGGGCCAAGGTCAGACAGGTGACAGTGCCCGGGAGGTCAGGCCACACCGCTGAGATGAACTAAGAGTGTTTCATCCAGTTCTTGGCTCCCACTGAAGCCCCGCCCACCAGCCTGGATAGCTCAAGGCTGGGGACGAAGGGGACAGACCCTACTCACCACCTCCAGGAGGAAAAGGGACACAGGGTGCTTGCCCCGCTGAGCAGCAAACATCTCCAGGGTGCCATGGAGGTGCAGTAAGCTCTTTCCTGACTTCATGGTGACCTTGGGGGACTGATTTATCTTGATCTGAGTCACCAAGGGCTTCGGCTTGGGATAGATCTCAGCCACCTGCAGAAATCAGGAGGCTTCACTCAGGGTCTTGGACAAGTGCTTCAACCAGAACCGAGAGTCCCTCAAGAAAGAGCTGATTTCTACTTGGACCCAGGAAGTAGGACATGCATTGATGGGATGTGCCTCTCGGGCTATCCAAGGAGCAAAATACACAGTCTGGTGATTTCTATATCAGACCTAGGAATTGGCAGTGTGTAAAGGCTGAGCTTTCTCTGCTGGATGCTAATACTGTATGAGAAGTTGGAGTGTTTCCACATGGGACAAGGCACATGTGGCATTGAAAAGCTTCTTCCCAAGCCGCTCCATCCCTTTTTCCTGGACAACAGGGGAGAGTGCAGTGGTCATGGGTTAGCACTCACCTCAGGGAGGAGGTCAGCCAGGGTCTCCGTGGTTTGTGGGGGCAGCCCACCAATCTGAAAAATCACAGTCAAGGCTGGGGAAGGAAGCCCCACCCACCCATCCAAACAATCTCTCTGGCTCAGTACTGTGCTCCCTCTGTCACTCCACTCTCTTCCAACTGACCTGGAGAAGGAGCCTCTGGGTAGCCCAGATCACTTTCCAGTGCCTGCAGCTCTCAGTGTAAGGTTGAATGCCGAGAAAATGTGGATGCATGAAAAAGCAATAAGGCAGAGAGAAGGATTGATAGATGCAATGAACAAGAAGGGTGAGAGGATGGGTTCAGGGATGGGTAGATATGTTGACAGGGAATGGATAAACAGATGAGTAAGTGAATGGGTAGAGGATGGATGGACCAGTGGAAGGAAAAGCTGATAGGTGAATGAATGAGTGGATGGGTGAGTGAATGAAAGGAATGAAGACCAGAAGGTTGAGAGGATGGGAAGATGGTGCAATGGGAGGAGGAGAGGGAAACTAAGTGAATGGATGGATGGATGAGAGGCTGCATGGGAGGCACATGGATGGATGGATGGATGGATGTCAAGTGGGTAAAGGGAGACGGAACTGACTTTCAGTGAAGGAGGGATGCAGATGATGGAGGCTGAGGGGACAGGGGATGGAGTGGGTGGGTGAAGGATCATGAGAGGATGGATCATGAAAAGCTGGGCAGGTGTACAGGGATGTGGATGGTAAGCGGCAGGTATAGATTCACTTACCCGACAGTATCAGGCCCTATTCTAGGTGATATGTGGATGGCAAGAAGGGACAGGTGGTTACTGTTTGGAAGGAAAGAACTAGACTGTGATTCGCAGAAGCTGGCTGGGTGAGTGGATGGGCGGCAATTGGATGGCAGGAGGGGGCTGGCTAAGGTATAAGAGATGCAGTCCAATGAATAATTAGTCAGATGTCTGGACAGTCAGCCATGGACAAATGGACAGAAGGATGGTGGATGGTGGATGAAGTCCTGATAAAAACCCAAAGCCAAGCCCAGACTCCTTCTGGTTCTAGTGCGGCCCACAACCCCAGGACAATTGTCAGATAGATGAATTAGACAGGGACTGTCATAGAAGGCAGAGGCAGATCAGGCAGGCAGGCAGGGCCTGGACAGCTCACCAGCTTATCCTGGATTTTCACATCCAAGGACTTCTGCAGCAGGCCCAGCTCTGCAGTGAGGAAGGCGGCTGACAAGAGTAGCTGAGATGAGCCTTCGGCATAGTCCTCGGGGAACTCAAGGGCCTCCTCAGTGTTGGTCAGTGGAATAGTTTGCCCCGATTGCTGCTGTACCAGGGGCTGTGGGCAGCCAGGAGGAAGACAGTCGGCTATGAGGGATGGAGGCCAGGTGAGCCTCAGGCCTTTAGACCAAAGGGGTTCAAACCATGCCTCCAGTCAGCAGGTCACTAAATGTTAGAGCCCCAGTGGGCCTCCAGGGCCCTACCAGGATACAAGCAGGTAAACTGAGGACCAAGAGAATAAGGACATCAGTCACTAGACCACTGGTGGTCTGACTTTGACAGTTTGAAGCCCTCATTTATCCAGACATGGTTCCTACTTTATTCTCACAAGCCAGAGGAGATAGGTAGCCAAAAGAGGACCACTGTTCAAACCCTGCTGGAAGGAGAGGTCACAAAGAGATGACTTCTTAGGAATTTTCTTCCCACTCCTGGAAGATACATTTTACCTCACCTCTTGGGGCTCTGGAGACCTGGATGAGGACCCAACTCTGCCCCCAACTCACTGTGGCCCCTAGCCAAGCCCCGCCTCCCCTGAGTTCCAGGGACCCCACATGGCTGTACAATGACAGGGACAAGTGGACAAGCCCCCCTCACTGGGAAAAGCAAAGCTATGGGAGAAGTGTGAGAGCAAAGCTGGCACCTCCAATATCAGTTGGTGGACTCAAGATTCATGCTTAAAGCAGAAATCAAAAGACATCAGGGGAAATGGTCATGGAAGGCCTGGCCTCCCACCCTAACACCCCATCCAGCCACCTGCCCCGGGAAACAGCTCCCCCCAAGCCATGAGCCCAAGCCCCAGTTTCTTGGGCCCCGGAACTTACACTAAAGTCCACCTGGACATGGCTGACTGTTGTGGTCGGTGTGGATGCCAGAGCATATTTGATGGTGCCCATACGGCCCACAGGCATGGGGTCTATGAAGAGGAGATTCTTCTCAGAGGTGCCAACCACAGGGCAGCCCAGAGAGGCCTGCACCAAGCAGCTGCTCTCTGATCCTGAGCCACTCTGTGACCCAAGGCTTCAGCTACAGGATAGAGGCCATGGGACCTGTCCTGGAAATCACCCAGCTCTGCAGGGCCAGAGCTGTGTGCTTGCCAAGGTGTCACAGCATAGACAGAAGCAGAGTGCCGGGCTGGAGCATCGACTGTCTTACAGATGAGCAAATCAAGACTCAGAGAAAGGAAGTGACTTTCCAGGACACACTGCCAGGGACATGAACCAGGTTGTTCTGTCCCAGCCACTGGATGTACTTTTTCCCACACTGGAGAGGACTGTGGACTCCAAAATGATGGAATCAACAGGTCCCACTAATAAAAGCAATTCAAATACTGATCAACACAATTGGTATGACTCTGCAGAACATGAGGTTTGGGGACAGGTGCAGAATATCTGCAGTATTTGGGGTCCTGGAAGTGCTGGAGCAAATACTGGGTGGAGAGACGAGAAGGGAGGACACAGAATCATTCAAGGCCTCAGGATTTCCATCTGGGCAGTTGGAGGGATGGACCATAGCCTCAGCCCTCTTCCAGCCCCAAGGCTGGACTGGGAGATGCCATTTAAGTGGGGATTAGGCAATGCAAGGTGGAAGTACAGCCACCCTGCTATCCCCACACAGGGTTAGGGGTGGCTGGGGCTATACTCACGATTCAGGCCGGCCCATCTCTCGTTCACGTACACCAGGACTGCATCAATGGCTGGACACATCTGGAAGCCAAGGGGGAGTCACCCGACTGAGAGGCCTCGCTCCTCACAGCTCAGTGGTGCTCTGGGGGAAATAATCTCAAGAGCCCGATGGAACAGGTACCGGTGGGGGAATCTGAGGCCCAAGTCACAGAAAGTCTGCAGCGGAGTCTGACCTAGGACCCAGATCTCCTGACAACAGCCTAAAAAATCAGTGAGGCCTCACTCCCCAGGGGCTGGTCATCTAGGCAGGGTCAGCAAGCTGGAACACGAGGGCTGCTGTCTCCCCCAACCCATGCCCCTGGCAGACAATGCCGATGATCACACCACTTCCTGGCAATGCCTCACAGGCCTTCTCAGCCACTATGCACCAATCAAAGCCAGTGGTCCGAAGAAGCTGTGCTTGCCACCCTTATGTAAGCAGTTCCAGCAGGAAGACCGAGGCCACCCTGGGCCACTCACCAGGCCAGGGAGGACTTTGTGCAGGGTGCTGTCCAGGAACTTGCTGATGACCTTGGGCAGCATGCTAGGTACGGGCACCAGATGAAGAGACAGTGGGCCGAGGTCAGGGCATTGGGCAGAGGACACGAAGGGCCGCGGTTAAGGAAGTCCCAGTCCTAGGGTAGGGGTGCTGGTGGCGGTGGCAGCGTGGACCAGCCCTCCTCCCAGCCACAGGGCCCTCACTTGGTTGGCAGGTTGGTCTTCACGCTGACTAGGGTGATCTCACAACCCTCACTCTCGAACTCGGGAAGTCCTGTCTCCTCATCCTGCAGAAACCGGTTGGTGGCTGTGATGTTCAGGACCACGATGATCTCCATGTTCCCTCCCGTGAAGCTGGAGGTCGAGGCAGGCGGGCATCATGGGCATCTCTGCCACTCTCCCCACCCCTCTTTGCCCACAATCTCAGCAGCTCTGAGAGGGAAGGAGGAGAGGGGACCACCCTCAGACAAAAAGGGGAGAGGACCTGCCCGGAGTCACACACCCAGACTTTTCCTTTTTCCTCCTGATTGGATGAACCCTGGCATATGCTTCAAACTGCTCAGCTGTCATTTCCACCCCCAAAGCCTTTTCTGATGCCCTCTTTCTCCCCTGCTCAATGCCTCCGCTCTTCTAGACCAATTGTTCAGTCTGTGGCTGTGCTTAGTCCAGTTCCCACCAAAATGGGAACCAAGTCTGCATCATGGCAGATCACAGCACCCAGATGGCACACAGCAGGTCCACAGTAACTGTGCCCATATGGGTGACACGTTCCCCCTCCCCGTCCCCTCTTCTGCTGTACTCACCTCTTGCCAGTGATGGTCATGCCCGTGGCCACACACTGGAAGATGCCTACTCCAGGTACAAAGTTCAGTGTGATGACAGGTGTGATGACATCTTTGACCTTCATACTGGGAAGTCATGGGCACTCAGGGAAGAGAACTGAGTAGACAAGGTCCAGGCCCTCAGTCCCTCCTCCATCCCTGCTGGGAAGCCTTGGGTGACCCTTCCATGCCATGTGACAGGGATAAGCCTGTCTCCTGGGCCCACCATGAAATGTGACAAAAAGCTGAACACGAACCAGTTTGAATACAGAAAGTGCTCATCACATGTGAGGCTAGACACATGGCTGACTGTGTGACCTTGGTCTGTTCCCATCACTCTTGTAGCCCTCAGTTTCCCCATAAATAAAGAGGTGCTTATGTCAGGGCTCCTCAGCAGTAGCACCAGAGGCATTTGGGGCTAATCAGTTCTTCATGGTGGCAGACTGTCCTACCCCATCCTCAGGAGGATGTTTTGTAACATCTCTGACCTTAACCCCTGGATGCCAGGAGCACTCTCCTGTGAGAGTGACACCAAAATTGTTCACTGAGGGGCATAGTCACCCCAGCTGAGAACCACTAGTTGAGATCCAGGGTAAGGAAGACGTGGTCCATGCACCTCCATCTGCCTCCCCTGAGCTCTCAGCGGACACTGCTACCTGGTCATGTCCTGTTTCTCAGAGTCCCACAGAGCCTCAGAGCCTCCCCAGTGCAGCCCCATTGCACTCGCAATGGAACCAGTTTCCTCCTGTTGTTAGATGGTAGTTGGTGTCTTTTCAGCTCTACTGCTGGCAATATTCTCTTTAATTCCACACAAACTCAATGATCTCATGGTGCATGTAGGGAGTTAGAGGCTGACTTTCCAATACCGATTGCTTCTCAAAATGACCCTGATTACATCCCACAGGAGAGCAAGCACTTGCCCAAGTTGCACAGCAAAACAGCAACAGGCAGGGAAGAGGCTCCAAGCCCTGTGCCACTGTCACCTGCCTCCTTAGGTCTTGGCCACAGCACCCCACCCCACTCCCACCGTCTCCCCCATGTCCTTCCTGCTTACTTGCTGAGGCCCTTGATGGGTTTAACCCCAGGATGCTTCTTGCCTGCCTCCGCTGCCATCTTTTCCAGGATGTGACTCTCCTCCATGGCCCTCTGGACCTCTGGGGGGCAGAGGGTCAGAGAGACACTTAGCTAGGCTCCCCACTCTGCCCTGCACAGCATTAATCTCTTGGGCACCCTAAGCCACTTATAGTCACTGTGGCCCACCTGGGCTTGGCAGTGCCAGAGACCTAGAGCTGAATCATGCCCAACTCCTGCCCTCGCCAGTCTACTAAGAGTCTCCAGCAGTGACATTAACAAGTGACAAAAACCATGACTGAGATAAGAGCAGGCAGCTACAGGAGCCATGTGAAGGGTTTAGGGTCAGAAGGGAAGAGTGGAGACATTTGCCAGATGGGTCCTTGAAGGAGGAATTGGAATTTTAATCAGGAAGAAAAGAGATAGAGGGTGACCTCCTGGGCAGTGGGCACAGCAAGAACAAGGACAGGGGAAGGGGAAAAAACAGAAAGGGGAAGGAAAGAATGAGAAATCCCTTGTTGCTGGAAGTTAGAAAGAACACAGAAACCAATTTGCAGGATGCATACCATAGAACCTGGAACCCTAAACTAGCGTGTCGACGCTCCCCTGTGACCCAGGTGATCCCAAACTGAGCAATCAGAGAGCTCATCTGGAAACCTTTTAAAATGCAGGTTCTGGCCCTGAGGCCAAATGACATTGATTGCCCAGGGCTAGAGGCCCCAACACCAAATGACATCCTAACAGGAACCCCTCCAATGTTCACAGGCTAATTCTTAGAGAGCTGAATGAACAATCCTTAGTCTCTTTTTTTTTTTCTACCAGAGATCGAACTCAGGACCTTGCACGTGCCAAATAGGCACTTATGCCACTGAGCTAAACCCCCAGCCCTATCATTAGTCTTCTATACCTGAATTTTATTCCATTTCTCTTGTGGTCACCAAAGTGGGGTAGAGACAGAAAGTAAATTTTTAACTCTTTTTCCAGGGGATTTTAATTTCACATTTCATTGTATACTGCCAGGGAAGGACTAGTCATCCTATTTCTTATTTATTTACACTTATGGATGGACAAACAGCAACACAGACAGGGCAAGTGACTTGCCTGAGATCATACAGCAAGGTCATGACAGAACTGGGATTTTTGCCCACATCTGCCACTCCCGCAACTGAGATGTAGTCACCAATCCCTGTAATCAGGGCCCAGCAGGGACTGCAAAGCCGGTTTTCCAACTGATTCTAACTTGGGGGAGCTTTGGGCCTTGCTTTCCCCTTCCATAGAACAGAACTGTAATGACACATTGCTTATGGGTTTGGTTTGAAGATCATAGGATGCTCGAAGCCTTACAACATAGGCAGTTATCCCTCCCGCAGCCTGTAAGCACCCTCTGCAGACTCACCATGGTTCATGATGTCCATGCCCAGCCGCAGCAGCGCCCCAGGGTGAGCCCGCACACCAGTCAGCAGGCCAAAGAGCGCCAGACACAGGATCCGCAGCATGGCTCCACCTGTGCCCAGCAGCCTGAATGGGTTGCAGCCCACCAGGCCTTTGTTCCCCACTGTGTCCCAGGCCCCAAAGCAGGAGGAGCCCTAGATTCTGGGGGGCCAGGAGCCTTTGGACTCCAGTCAACCAGCCATCAGATATCACTATGGTTTCTCCCAAGGGACCAAGGACCAGCCACATGCATAACACGGCCTCTGGAGTCCCCTGCAGTATTCCCTCTTCAGGCCTCAGTTTCTCCATGGACCTGATGCTCTCTGGCCAACTTACACCGCATGTTGGTGGGAGATTCATTCACAGCATTGCCTGGCTTCAGTGCCCGGCCAAGCCAGTACACAGGGAAATGCCACCCCACTCCAACATGGGTGCCCGCTGCAACAGGCACATGCCAGGAGCACCAGCACCCCTACCTGCAGCCGCTTTCTACACAGAATCCTAGCACTCAGTCAGAGCCCCTGAAGGTCCTCGAGACACGGTCTCACCAACAGGAAAACTGAGGCACAGACAAGGTTTTATAGCCAACAAATAGCAAACTCGTTAAAGATCTCCACGAGAGTCTCATGATTCAAGGTTCCCCAGAAACTCCTGCTCACTCCCCCACCACACTCCTGCTGTCACTGCCAGCAGTCCCCCTCCAACTTACCGAGACCCGAAATCCTCCTGCCTAGAACCAGGTGTGTAGTTCAGGTTCACGCTTTGGCTGAAAGGAACAAGGAGGGGCCCATGGTGGTCTGGCCTGTGTCAGTGTGGAGGGTCAGGCTCCCAGACCCTCCACAAGACAAGCCCCCCACAGGCCACTTGCCCTCCAGCCCATGCCTGGGCCTGCACCCCTCATCCACATCCACGTTATCATACGCCCACTACATGGCAGGCAGGGGGACGGCACCATCCCCTGCACCGTCCTGCCTCCCCCGTCATAAAGTCTGGAGGGAAGGCAGAGAAGGGATGGGTGCATAAGGGACGGAGAGCTCAGGACGGATTCCCCAAGGAGGAGGCATTATAGGCAGAGACCATAAGGCAAAAAGCAGCCGAGTATAGAGAGGCGACAATGGCTATTCACTGAAGGAACACAGCTTCTCTTTCTGTTTTGTCCGTATCAATTGAGCACCTACCCGACTGGAAAGAAATGGACCTTAGCATTTCCTGACGTCCTAGAAACACATACATGTGCCCATGGGAAAGAGCCCAGCACCCTGTGCTCTGGGGAAAACCTCTCTGAAGGTCATCCCAGGGGACTGCAGCAGTCTGTGCCAGGGAAACAGGTGGGAACGGGCTTGTTAGGTCTCTTCCAGCCCCAGCCCACCTCACTGATGGGAGACAAAGCCCTGCCCCATCTGTCCATCTCCAGCCAGAACCGATGCCAGGGGTTCTGGTGAGTCAGGACAGAAATTTTTTGCTGTCTTAGAATAGAAGTGACTTAGGGCAACATGTGGCCCAGGTACTTCTGGGGAAAACAGTTAATGCCAGAGGATTTTTACCTGACTATGCTTTGACCTGAGCTGTCCTTCCCTTTAGAATGCCTGCCCTCTACCCACCTTGTCACCTACTCATCTCTCAGGGCCTGTTTCAAACCTGGAAGCCTTCACCAGGAAGCCTCCCACAAACCCCGTGCATTCTAGCCTTTGCTGTTTCCCCCTCCCCCCTTCTGCTCGCCGCATGCTCCTAGGGGCCCCAACCAGTTGCCCAGCTCAGCACTGAGCTCCTGCAAAGCCGATCTGGGTTTTCGTTCCTGATCTTCCCTTAGCCCATCGGACCTGTAACCTCGACCTTCCCTGCAAGCCTGACGGTTGTAATGTCCGGAGCCTGCCTGCGAGGTGGGTGCACTGGGTGTATCAAGATATGGATGCAAGCTCTGGCACTGACCTCAGGCAAGTCCCTTCCCCTCTTTGGGCCTCAGTTTTCTCATCTGTAAAATGATACTCCTGGATGAGACTCTCTGGAGAGTCACAGGCAGGGGGACTGTCCTTACCTCGCCAAGCCCACGGAGTTCGGAAGCTGACTGACACCTGCCTCCAACCCTGAAATGAGGAAACCCTTATATTCAGAAGCCTGATTAGTGGCTTAGATAATTAAGGGTTTAATAAGGGCCAGATAATTATCTAGAGGCCCAAAGAACAAGAGCCTGGTGCTCACGTGTTACTTCATTCTGTTCCAATGAAAATAGCATGGAGGACAAGGGTGTCTGGAAAGCCCAGTGGCTGCACAGGTACAGGCACTGAGGAAGGGACATCGTTACCCAAGCAGGCACCCCGTGTTCATGCTGTCCCCTGTCCCAGACCCAGTGGCTCCTCCGAGTCTGGGCGCACGATAGGCACACATTTGTTTCTATAGTAAGCATCTATTGAGCACTTCTGGGTGCCAGGCTGTGCAGGGTACTGGAGTGACCACACAAGGCACATAGGGCTCTTGCCCTCAGAGGACTCCCAGACCCCACAGGGTGAGCAAGACAGGTACTACACAAGTCACTATCACAAAACTGCATCATCCCCGAGGAAGCAGTGGAAGGTAGAGCCCACTTAGCCAGCAGCTAGACAGGAACAGGAAAGCTCTGTTACCATGGCAGCCGGGCGACACTGGAGTGGGGAGGGCATCAGCGCTGGAGGGGCGGGCAGAGCCAGCCCCCAAGACGGGTAAAAGAGTCCCCAAAGTGAGGCGTGTAACTGGACCAGGGGCCTGCCCCTGAGGCTCCTCTCCAGGGTCACGGGAAGCCGCTGGCCAGGCCAGGAAGGCTCAGAGTACCTCCTGGAGGAACTGTAAGGACCCGAAATGTGCCAGCTGGAAAGTGTTTCTCTCAAGATCCCCACTTGGGAGGCCATGAAAGTGACGATGATTCCAGGGTCACGAGATGAGCCAGCTACAGATCTGGGGCTCCCTTGGGTCTCAGGGCGCACAGCCCCAGCTGTTTCCCTGGCTCGTTGGAAATAGGCTCAGGGAACCTCAGGGGTCTTTAGTGAGCAATCTGGAGGGTGCCTGCCTGAGGCCACAATGCACAGATGACGTCAGCTGCCACAGAGTGAGAGCCATCTCCAGGCAGCCTGGCCGTCTCCACCAGAGTTGGAGAAGCTGTCTGCAGATAGCATCTTTTTATCCCTGCTGACCCGCCCTTGTGGACAGGCTGGGCCTCACTGGCTCCTCCTGCCACAGATCCACCCATGTGCTTCGGACTCCAGCATCTTCCCTCCCCGCTGTCCCTCAGGCCACCCTGAGTACTGGAGAGGGGTAAGGATGGGGACACAAGAGGGGGAAAGTGAGACAAACACAGGGATCTGAGCCTCTGTTTCAGTCACTGCCTCACAAGCTGTGTGGCCCTGGCCGAGGCCTCCCCTCTCTGGGCCGCCCTTTTATCCTCGGACTCCGTGATGCAGGTGGTAACAGCAGTAACAGGCTCCACACACCATGCACCTGGGCCAGGTATGCGGGCTTTGTCTGGAATGCGTAGCCTCTGTAACCCTCAGCACTAGTGAGGAGACGGACACTTGAAAGATTCCCCCACTTCATAGATAGAGAAACAGGTTTGAGCCATTTGCCCAAGGTCACACAGCAAGTAGGTGGCACAGCAGGGGTTTGACTGTGGGTGCAAGTGACTCTGGAGCACAAACTTGCAGGTCACCCAGTGGGTTTCTGCTTGCTTGTGTGGCCCTCCTTCCCCCTTGGGACCCACTGGGTCCTTTATACCACCCACCTGGACAGTTCCAACCTATCAGCCCTCTAAGACTAGCAGAGGCATCCCTCACCCCCACCCCAGCCTCAAACACTGACTGTGAGCCAGTGCCAAAGTTCAGTGTCATCTTGTTCCTTCCCCTTGGACCCTTTGGGAACCCAGCAAGGGTGACTCCAAGCCTGGCATCCCCCTTTCCCCTAGCACAAGGCTTTCGGCACAGACATGTGGAAGCAGCTGGCCACAGCCCACTTACTATGCTCTTGCCGTGTGCTGGGCTCAGAGGAGGGTCAGAGAAGAGGTCAGGTGTAAGGAAGCCACGGACAGCAATACTCACAGGATGCAGTTGAAGGGCATCAGCGTGGCCAGGGGAGCTTGGAGTCTGAGAGGCAGAACACTGCCAGACCCCACTGCTGTCGCCAGAGGAGCCCATGTAAGAGCTGGTGCCAAGGGGAAAAGCTGTGGTGACCACAGAGCAAGGCAAAGGCCTCAGGACGAGATGAGCAGGGCCACGTTCAAGGTCAAGAGCAGCCCACAAGGTGAACCAGAGACATTGGTCTTTCCAGCTCTGCTCCGGTGTCACTTAGCGATCAGTTGCATCTCCACTGGGAATGTGTGCATCTGTGTGCATTTCACGATGAGTGTGGCTTCTTTAAAGGGAGCGTGACGTGAACCTTTCACAGGGGAAGGCACTGGAGGTGTGACACACGAGGGTGTCACCCCTCCCACAGCTCTTGAAGCCTGGTGGGTTGGTGATATGGCTGTGAGAACATGAAGGGACACCTTCCCAGCCATGGGCCAATCAATTTTCTGCCACCCCACAGCCTTAGCCTGGGCAGAGTCCTTCTGCTGCCTTCTGGGAATAGAAACCAAGAACACCTCGCAGGCTCACACCATCCTATCTGTCCACTTTGGAGGCCACCCACCCGTGCCAGTGCCCAGACCCTCAGTAAGGGCCCTGTGTGACCTTCACCACAGCTTCTGCAGCCCACAGAGGCACTGCCCTTACCTCTGGCCCCAGCACCATCACTGTCCTCTGTGCTGGCTGCAGGTGGCTCCAAGAGTCTCATCTACCTACGCTGACTGCCCAGCAACTCCACACCAGCCAAGCAGCTGTCTCTGTTCTCCACAGATGTCTGCAGGTGCAGGACTGTCCTTACTTGGGTACCTGCCCTAAGTCCTAGAATGCCACACAGAGGACTTTCCTCTGTCTCACAGTTCTGCTCTGACCAGTCACTAAGTCTTCAGGGTTCCAGCCTGGGTGATTTCTTTCTCCTGACTGAGCTCACTAACCTGTCCCTCTCAGCAGCCAGTGCTCAGCAGTCACCTAGCTGAAGGGCTGGACAGTGTCCTTTAGGGATAGGGATGGCCCTGTGTAGGGAGTCACAGGCTTCCTTCTGGGAGGGGAATGACTCAAGCATTTGTGTTTTCCCTTCTTCAAAGAACATATAGCACTGGGCCCATCATGGATACAGACTGATATGCTGGGGAAAAAATGGCTGAATACAAGGCATGACCAAAAACTACCATGAATACATAAATTTTTAAAATCTTACCATAATAAAAGGCACATTACCATTAATCCTCTTCAAACTACTTCCCCTTACCCCAAACACGTTTATCCTATCATTTTTGCAGCTTTATGAAGCAGTTCTTGAAGTCTTTCTTTTCGGGAGTCTTTAGTTGGGCTGCTATGTCTGCCTTGATATCATGAATCAATTCAAAATATTTACTTGTTTTGACTTTGGGGAAGAGCCAGAAGCCACAATGTGCCAGATCTGGTGAATAAAGTGGATGAGGACACACTGTAACAGTGATGGTGAACATCTAGAGTTTTAGAGTTTAGAGACCCAGTGTCCAAAGTACAACCCAAAACCCACTTATTTATCATGAAGCGTCAACACTGCAGTTCAACCTGAATGCTCGACCGCAGGGGTGATGCTGGAGTGACTTGGATGCTGGGGCCACTTGGCTTATGTGCTAACAGAAAGGGCTCCGTGTGCCTACTGTGGCATCCGTGCCATAGGTTTGCCCCCACTGCACTGTAATGTTTTCCTGAGCTTCCATGAAAGGTTGGATGGCACTTGGCTACAGCATTCACCTATTTTTTTTCAATCATACTTCATAAAGACACTCACAAAAGAGGAGTTCCAGAACAGCTTCAGAAAGTGGCAAGAATAATGGGCTAATTGTGTTCACAGTGAAGGGAATTATTTTGAGGGGAATTTGTGGAAATATGTCTTTTAATGTAATAATTTCTAAAATTTAAACATTCACAAGATATTTTTATCACACCTAGGAAGTGAGTGCATGTATGGATGACTACAAGGAAGGGTGGATGGATGGATGGATGGATGGATACCAGAATTAAATAAAAAGTTGAATTAATAGGTGGATGGGTGATGATGAGTTGGGGGGATAGCGGGACAGATGAACAAACGGATGGAAGAATATGTGGCATGTAGGATGGATGAGAGGTTGGGTAGTGCATGATAAATTACTGGAAGACTGCTAGAAGGAAGGAAGGATGTATGCATGGATGGAGGTATAGAAGAAAGGAAGGATGGATGGACAAATGGATGGAAAAGTAAATTGGTGGACTGGTAGATGAATGGATGGAATAAATGGATAAATGGATGGGTGGGTACACTGATGGGATGCATGAATATATGGACAGGTAAATGATGATTGGAATGGATGAAGGAATAGATGGATGAATGAGATAAGTGAATGGGTGTATGAATGGAAGGGATGGGTGGATTAATGGATGGGCTAGATGGATGAATGAATAGATGATAAATTAATGTGATGAGTACATGAATGGATGATGAATGTATGGGTGGATGTAAAGAAGGAAGAAAAGATAGATGGAGAGGTGAGTGGGTATGTGGTTGGATGAGTGGATGAAAAGAATGGATGAGTGGGTGGGGAGATAGATGCATTAGGTGGCTAGATGGACAGAATTATGAGAGGAGTGGATAGGTGATGGATGAAATGGGTGCATGGATAGAATGGATCATGGACAAATGATTGAATGGTTGGATGGATGGAATGGATGGTTGCATGGACAGATAGATGGATAGTGTGATGGATGGATGAATGGGATGAATGGATGAGTGAGTAGGGGGATGAATGTATGGTCAGACTGAAAAATGGAAGGGTGAATAAGGTGAGTTAATGAAAGAATAAATGGATGAATAGAAGAAAGTATGAATGGGTGGATAAATGGAATGGATGAGTGGACAGGTAGGATGAATGGATGATAGATGGGCAGGTTATGAATGGATGTTATGAATGGATGGATAGATGGATGGGATGGACCAGATGAGTAGATTGATGGAAGGATACAATAAATTGATGGACAGATTGGATGAATAGATGAATGGGATAAATTGATAAGTGGGATTAATGAATGAAGATGGGCAGATGCATGGATGGCAGAATTTGAGGTACTACTGGAATAATAGGTGAGTGAGTGGTTGTATGGAAGGATAGATGGATGACAGGATGGATAAATGGGTGGATGTGTACATGATTAGACAAATGGATGAAACAGTATGTCATAGGTGGGCATGTGGCTTGAAGAAAGGAAGGAAAGGAGGAAGGAAGGAAGGAAGGAAGGAAGGAAGGAAGGAAGGAAGAAATGGTTCCATGAATAGATGGATTAGTAGGTGGGTAGATAAACGGTTTACTGGACTTCTGAATGGTTGGATGGATGCCATATATTGAGCTCATACCATTTTTCTAGGTTATTAACTTTCCTTTATAGGCTGGGGCGTGTCTTAGATATTTTGTCTCTCCTGTGTACCAGACTACATAGTTTAAGACTGATCTTGCAGTAAGCCCTAATAAAAGCAATATTAAGGAATTAACTAAGCAGCCAAAGGAAGGAAATAAAAATCTCACTTTCCTGAGCAAGATCATTAGGGTAAATTTTTTTCAGTAATAAGGACTGACCTCAGGGCCCTTACACTAAACTGCATCCCCAGTCCTTTTAATTCATTTTTATTTTTATTTTTACTTTTCAAGACAGGTTCCCATTAAGTCACTATGTTGCCCAAGCTGGACTTGAACTTTCAGCCCTCCTGCCTCAATCTCCTACAGCGGTGAGCCACCAAGCCTGGCTATGAAGACGGATTTTATATTTAGCTCCTTCACTTTCTCAGCAATACTCCCGTCTCCTCTCATCATCAGTGTGCTGGACCAAGTCCAGCTCCCCAGGTGTGTCACACTGGAGACTTTAGGAATGAACCTGTGACACTTAAGAGAGAAAGCGGCAAGTTCTATGCTGGGCCAAATATTTTCTTTACTATGGTGCCCACTGAGGCACCTTCTACTCCTTCAAGGAAACACGAAAAGAAAATGGACCCACATATTTAGGTAGGAAGGAAGCCTACCCCTGGCTGAGAGATCAGCTTTTCAGGGGAGAAAATCACAATCTCTGGCTTTCTTGTACTCGCATCCCTTGCTCCTCCCTAAGCCAACCTGTGGTGAGCGACCCACTGGGTCTCAGGGGTCAGGAGTTAGACATGAGTGGTAAAGTCAGAGAGCAGAGGCCCAGGCAGCAGAAGAAAAACCATGCTCATCACCAGAGAAAACCAAGGATGGAGATGTTGCCTGGATGGGCCGGCTGCTCCTCATCACCTGATGTCTGTGACTCAGGGACCAAGTCCAAATGGGGCTGCTGGTGAATGGAGAAGGAACTGGACATCTTACATCTGAATTCTAGGAAAGTCACAGACTTGGGGACCAGCTGCCTCCAGCCCCGGGACTCAGTACCTTCTTCTCCTCACTGGGCCTTAGTTTCTGCATTTACAGAATGGAACTCCAGACCTCACCTGCCTGACTTACAAGGGCCTTACAAGAGGGGACACGGCACCAGGCAGAGGGCGCTGCACCCGAAGAACAACACAGTGCCCACTACCTTCAGCTATCCCTGTTGCTCTCCTGGGTGATCTTTCAAAGATGAGCTCCCTGGGTACAAAGGTGATAGAGGCAATAAGTGTGACTAATGAGGATGTGTGCTCATCTTCCCACCCTCCCAGGGATAAAGAGGACATAGGAATGCACATAAGAACTGGCCTCGGGTACACAAAGAGTTTGCTAGGTTTTGCTCAAACTTGCAGCTCAAGAGATGTTTAATGCAAGATGAGAGAGGACTGGATGACTTGGAGGAGTAAGTTTTTCCCTCAAGAAGGGTGGAGGATGGAGCAGGGAGGGTAAGGAAGAGGGAGGAGAAGACAAGGAAGAAAAGACAAGGAGGGATTCATGAGAGGGATCCGGGTACTCAGTGAAGATTAGGCAGCCCAGCCGGTTTGCTGGCCATGATGCCTCAGTTTCCCCAGTGGCTTGAATGCACAAGGCTCCAGGGCAGCAAGGCTGGCTCTCCCTCAGCCCTCCTAGTGGCCGTGCATCAGTGCTGGTAGACGAGTCCACTAGATATCACGACATATCCCTGAAAAGCGAAAAGAACCATAAACCAGGTCAGAGGTCTCTGAGGACAGGAGGAGCCCAGCTGTCCCAGGGGCTGGCTCTGAGTTCATTCTGTGTTCTCTCTAGGCCTCAGTTTCCTGCTTCATCACTGTGGTGGGAGGTTTAACAGCAGCCACCTCAAAACTACAGAGAGGATGCAGAGAGCCCTTGGAAAGTGCACCCAGCAGGGCTGTGCATGGACAGCGTCATCAACGTCATAGGACCAGGAGTCCAAACCACCGGGCATCTTCCCCAGGTGCAAGTCCCTTGCATAGCCCAGCTACCGTGCATACCTTACTTTTTAGACTGCCCTGCAGAAACATGTATTCATTTGATGAAACTTCACTGAGCCTCAGCTACACACTAAGCCCCATGACAAATGCCAGGGACTCAGCAAAGAACAAGCTAGATCTGGACTCAGCCCCTGCCCACAGGTAGCTCAGGGTCTGGGGCTTCATGATACATCGGGGTGATCATTAGCCATGTGTGGTATGGAAATTAATTAAAATTCAAAAAAGAAAATGCAGCCCTCAGTTGCACTGGCCATGCTCCAGGTACTCAGTGGTCACAGGTACCTGAGGACAAGGCAAATTTTCATCACAGCAGAACACTGTTGGACAGCCCTGGCCAAGGGTCCTGTGGCTTTGACTCCATTACTGGATTTGTGAGTGCCAGCAAGTATCAACCACAAAGGGGAATCTTAGGGTAAGTCCCACTAATTTGCCTGATCTTCTGTGTGCTAAGGGCTCCTTCTTATGGGAGACTGTCACCTGAGGCTTTGGGACCACAGTTCTTAAGGAATAAGGACCTCCTCCCAGGGAAGACATGTGACCTCTGTCCTGCACAGGCCTTCTGAGAGAATTGCCTTTTATTCCCTGGGTGAGACAGAAAGAACCTGTAGGGTCTCACCCTGCGCCGGGTTGTGGTTGAATTTCACCCTGACTCACAAGTTCAAATACAGGGACAATATTTTAGAAGGTTCAGAAAACTCCTTTCACCCATGTAGCCCACAAGAGATTGTCTACAAGGCCAGAAGGAGCCCCTCTCTCATCCACTCCAGACACCAAAGGGACCATGCCAGGGTACAGAATCAAGGAAGGGCCCTGGTGCAATATTGCATGAGGAGCAGAGGAGGGAAAACCTTGCCCTACTGGGTCTTTCAATGTCCTGAATCTTCCATCTCATTGCAGTTAAGATGCATTTTGTGGTCTTGACAGGGGCAGGGTGCACCCCTGGGCCTGGATCATCCCAACACCCCACTGTTTGCACTAGAGGTGACCCGTGCTTTGTTAATCCTGCTGGCCCCTCTCAAGGATCTCACCTCATACACAAGGACCTCAGCGTTGGTGTAGTACAGGTTAACCACGCTGGGGAGAGCGATTCCCATGCCCAGGAGAGCTGCAAGTGAGGACAGAGAAGTTGAGTTCAGTGGGAAACGGGAGCAAACCATGTCCTGGGGCCAGTCCTCTGCTGAGTCTTCATGAATCCAAAAGATAGGTGCCATTGTTATAGTACCCATTATAAGGAAGGAAAACTGAGGTTTAGAAAGGGAAAGAAACTTAGTAAAGATCACACAGCTGGGTGCTAAATGCCTACATGGTCAGTTGGACCCCCTAGGCCACTTCTTAACCTCATAACCTGGGAGACGGGCAGGGGCAGAGGCAGCATGGAGTGAGTGGGGGTCAGGAGGGACCAGAAGGCCTGGCTGAGGGAGCAGCACTCACCATTGAGGTGATCCAGCAGTGGCTTCCGGAACAGGCTGCCCACAAGTGTGTGTACCTGCTTCACCTTTGGCCACAGACCCAGGACAGCCGACAGGTGAAAGAGACGAACAGTTAGGCACACACAGAGACAGACAGATGGACATATGGGCAGCAGAGGCCCAGGCAGAGGGTGCAGGCAGTTCATTCCCATCTTGGGTTAAAGTGGAGCCCAGCTACACTGCAACCTGGGTCAGCCTTGGGGGACAATACATGCCCAGGGGGAGCCTGAGAGGTGAGTCCTGACTGACTGACACACATATGACCAGAGGCTGATGGACAATGTGTGACCAACAGGCAGACTGGTTAGCACAGCTCTTGACATCAAATGACCAACAGACTGACAGGTAGAGGGCTGTGGCATATCGCCCAACAGACCAACCTACAAGTGGACATACAGTAGCTGGGGACCTAACTCTGTGATGTGACTAAAGGGTCAGCCCATACTATCTGACTTGTCCCACTGACCAGTGGAGTCAGGCTGAGGGGTTGGGCTGCCAAGTCACCAACCACCTGGCAGTGCATGGGCAGGCAGGCTGTGACAAGTGGATAGCAAGAAAGAAAGGCCAGCTGACTGTGCCCGGCACTGAGAAGCCTGCCTATGGGGGACCTGTGCCACCCCTACATCCCCCCAGCCAGCAGGGACCCTGCAGACCCAACCTCACTCACATCAATGAAGCCCACATTAGAGGCAGCCACTGTGAGCCCGACATCCCTGAAAGAGACGGAGCAGGGGCCTCATGCTGCTGTACGAAGCTGCCAGCTGCCCCGTGACCATGAAGGGGTCTTTGCACAGAGAACAGACTGAGGCTACTGGATCCTGGCTTACCCCAGCATAGACGTGGTGCCCTGGAGCTTCACCCGGGACACCCAGAGCTGTAGGCTCAAGTTCACTGCCTGGAAACATGAGGAGTGCAGGGTCAGAGGGCACCCACTGTCACTCACGCAGGCACAGGTGTTTGGGGAACACCTGCCAGATGCCAGGCTCAACATAGTATGAAGAATACAGACAAGTTCCCTGCCCTCCAAACCCACCACCAGCCAACAGGGAGGGTAAGCAATCACGAAATCAACCAACAGAAGCCTTTCAGAGAGTGGGGGAGCCATGAGGGCAGAGTGGCATGGAGAAGGTGGATGAGGACATTCTCACCCAGTGGGAGGGGGTAGACAGGAAGGCTTCTCAGAGGAAGGCTACAACATTTAAGCTGAGCACTGAGCGATGAGAAGGAGCCAACCATGCCAAGAACCAGGGAAAAGAGCCCGAGGCAAAGGGCTCAGCATGGGCAAAGATCCTGAGGCAGGGATGTCCTGCCCAGGTCAAAACACAAGGAGATCAGTGTGGAGACCAACATGTAGGAGAGGGCATGCACTCTCCTCTGAAGGCCAACTGCCCTTTAGCCAGTCCCACCAAGCCCCCTTGCTCACCACCTCCAGGGAGAAGAGGGACTGGAAAGCCGAGTTAGAGGACACAGCCAGGACATCCACAAACAGCTGCAGCCTCAGGGTGGCATTGTGGGTATGGAACGTGATCACAGGCGTGGCGCCCAGCTGAACCTTGAGCACCACGGCCATGGGGTGGGGAAACTCTTTGGCCACCTGGGGAGGCAGAGAGAAAAGGAGAGAGAAGGATCTGCTGGGCCCGCTGCACAAGGACGCACAGGCTGTGTATCCAGTCACTCTTCAATGCTTCTAAACACCACAGTGCTGCACATGACTGTGCACAGAGGTGGATCCAGCTCAGAGCCCTGGAGCAGAGAAGGGGGCTACCCGTCCTCCAGGAGGAGCTCCCTGAGCCAGGTCTTGAGGGCAGCAGGGACAGAAGGAGAAAGGACTACTACAGACAGAGAGCTGTGCAGGGGCAAGTGGAGAAGCAGCACGAGGTCTGTGCAGAGGAAGAGGCTGGCCATAGAACCCAGGAGCAGATCTAAGCACAGATGCTAAACCCCACACGGGACAGATATGACATACACAGCCCAGAGACCCCAGTCCTGAATCTCAACACCTGAAACAGCAGCAGGGTCACCAACCTCGGGGATGAACTGGCCCAGTGCAGAGGTGTTCAGTGGGTTGTCATCAGAAGTCTGAAATCAGCCCCCACCAAATCAGGTTTGCAGCCACCGTTCCCCCACCAGGCTACCAATTGTCCCTCACTTCCAGGAGTCCCACCCCCCAGACCCCACTTCACCCCATGGCACCGCACTCTGGCTGCCCCATCTGCCATGATTTGGCATCTGTGGGGTGTCCAGGGCTAGGCCACAGGGTGCTCCTGGGCAGCAGGCCCAGCCTCACCAAGTCCCCTGTGATATCCAAGTTGAGGGCGCCCGCCTTCTGCAGCAGCAGCAGGACATAGTCAAACAGTTGCTGGGAGAGGCCCACGGTCACCATGGCACCCGTGGTGCCCACAGGCAAGGGTAACGAGAAGGAGGTAGCAGCCAGGGGAAGGACAATGGGTTGGCCCAGCAGGAAGAGGACAGCCTAGGGGAGGACAAGACTTCAAGAAGCAGTGGCCCATGACTGAACCTGCCACCCCCCACCAAAAAAAATACCACACGCTATGTAGCCCCATGCCCTTGCCTGTGTGCCACACCCCCCTGGAACTCGGCTCCTTAACTTCTCTGCTCCTGTAGGAATCTTCGGGGACATCACGGACCCAGAGGCCCATGGCCCCCAGCTCTAGGCCACAAGGAAGTGCTTACGTTGACATCCAGAGCAATGTAGTCACCAGTGACGGTGGGCTCGCTGACCACGGAGTAGCGGATCTGGGATTCAGGACCCACGGGGTTAAGGCCTTAATAAAACCAGCAAGAGAAGAAAAACGGCATACTCAGCAGTACCCCAGCACCCTGTCTACCCAGAAAGCTAAATTTCTGACCATCTGGAGTAGCCAGAGGTAGGCAGGGCCCCTGAGGGACCACACCAACATGTCAAAGTTCACGTCCAAGATTCAGCCGTGGGGTGCAGCCTGGTGACTCTCGGTTCAAACACAATTCTAACAAGTTTGTGTTCTGCCTTCCCCATCAGTGGAAGGCTCTCGACCCCAAATCAGAAGGAGGAAGGCTAATCCAGGGAAAAGCACCACCCGGCAGAGGCAAAAAGGAAGCACAGAGAAAGAAGAGCACTTGTGCTGATCAGGTCCTGACACGTGTTTCATTCAATCATCACAACTCACTGCAGCTCTTTCACACACATGCACACTTGCGTGCGTGTGTGCGTACGGCACGCGCGCGCGCGCACACACACACACACACACGGAGTTTGGTGTGAGGCTCAGTCTGGTCCAGGACTGTGAACCCAATCAGTCTGACTCCAAAGCTATGGCCTCTGAGCTGAGAATACTCGAGACGTGTACCTGGGAAGGTCGCAAAGCTGAGCCTCTGTGGGAACCTCTTCCCTGGACGTGGCTGAAGGTGTGGGCAGCTGAGGTGCAGCCCCAGTGTCCATTGGGAGAGCCCAGTTCAGCCCCGCTCCAACCCCTGGGCTCTGCATGACTGAGATTGTGTGTGCACATGTGTGCATGTATATTTGGTATACATTTTTATACCTGTTATTAAATATCTATTGTATGTCTATTTTACATAGTTGACATAGTTTCACATAGTTGATTTTATTTATATACAAATATATTTAATATTTTGTAAGTATATAAAATATATAAGTACATATTTACAAATACATAAACATACCTAACTCCAGATTTCTGTTTTTCTCTGAATTTAACTTTACTTTCTCTAACATTTTAGAATTTTTTATGATTATAAAAGCAACATAGCATAATTCCCTTTCTACAGGCCAGCAGTTGGGGCAGGAGGTGGGGGCAGCCTGAAGGGATGTGGGCTGTTGGGAGGGTCTGGATCTTGGACGGGGGCCATTTATGGGACTCTGTTCACCGCAATTCAGAGAACTGTGCACTGCAGGGGTGAATTGCTCCATGACTAAAAAATTAATTTAAAATAATAGTAATACATATTCATGATGAACACTTAGAAAGTATTTTTAAAATGGATAACAGCCCAGAATCTCAAATGTATTTCGTGTTAAATATATTCTCATGCAGAGGCAAACTTTTCCCCCTGCCTGGTCCCATGTCCCTGCCCCCTCTCCCTCCTCCTCTTCATCCCTGTCTGTCTCTCACAGGAGCAAAGCTACAGTTTTCTGGCCTCCTCTTCTTGAGCACGTGGTGTTAGAGTCTCGTTAAGAGCACAGGTTCTCAGGGGGCGCTGCTCTCTGTAATCTGTTAAATAGGGCTGGTCATGCTGTAATGTTAGCTGGTGTTTCTCGTGGGCACTTTACCAGGCATGCACACACACACACACTCAAGCACCTGTACACACATGCATACATACATGCACATGCACTCACAGCAAGAACCCAGTGCTGCCTGTCCCCATGAGTGGATTCTTCCCCCAAATGTGTCCTGCAGGCTGGCCCTTGAAGCAGCACACAGTGGTCACACACTGCCCACTTGGGTTTCCTGGCCCACCCTTCCTGCCCACCACCTGCAGTCTGTGCACGACCAGCTGGGGCCTGGCACGCAGAGAGGGGTCGCTCATGTGCCCTCCTGGAGCTGCTTGAAGAACCACATCTGTCGTTTTTTTCCTCCCCACTCAGAGTCCAGCACTTAATTAAATGCACACAGTTGCTCCCTGGGTCCAGAGCTGTGCAAAACGCCTGACACGGACTGTCATGTTTTATCCTCACAGCCGTCTTGGCAGGAAGGTTCTATTGCACCCTCATTTTACAAAGGAGGAAACAGGCACACAGGTTGTGTGACAGAACCTGTCACACTGCCAGGAAGCCAGCCAGTTGACACTCTAGGGCAAGCATGGCTCAGACTCAGTATGGCACTTCCTCTACACTGAATTAATAGTTATGCCTAAATCTACCCCCTCTCTCCCAAATTAATCTCAAAAGAAAAATTTTATCACTGTGGTGAACCAGAAATCAACACTAATAGTCACAAAATCCCCAGGTAGACTAGTGGTTTTGTATCTTTTCTAACACAGCCTCAAAATAAACATATAATCAGCCAGTTGAAGAAGAACCATCCCTATATAAGACCCCCAGATGACATCCCAGGCACGAGCCCCAGACCCTAAGCATGAGCCAGGCCACCTCCAGTGACAAATGTGCTGTCACACACCCTGTCTCCCTGAGGGGGAAAGAGAACAGAAAGACTTCTAAGGGTCCAATTAAGACTACAAGCCCTTCCAACTATGAGACTCTGGCTTCTTAAATCTCTCAGTTCCAAAAGTGAATGATTCCAGATTCTACAATTCGATGGTGCTAAGATTCTCCAATATTAAGGTTCATCATTTAAATACTTCATAGTATTTGAGGTTTCAGATGATTTGACTTAAAATATGAAGATTCTAGAATCAAAGACTTGGTTCTAGAATTTGGAGGTTTCTAGATTCCATGAATAATCATGCAGCCTGGAGAGCCCACAATGTAGGTATCCTACATTGACCTCCCAGAGGTCAACCTTGACAAAGATGGGGTTTCTGAAGGGCCCTGAGGGGATACCCTAGCCCTTCCCACTCCTCCGGGTCCCAGTCTTACCAATCAAGGTTCCCAGGCGGACGTTGAGGCCCTGCACCAGGTTGGAGATGCGCAGGCACACCTGTGCAGGACGGAGAGCAGGCTGTGCTCAGGGCCCTCGGAGCTGGCTGAGAGAGGCTGCAGGGACCCAGGGTCCTTGCAGAGGCCTCCCCTGGCTGGCACTCCAAACCTTTGTGCCCTACTTCTTTCTCCACCAAAACAGCCTTTCTAAGCACCTCCTCTGAGCCCAAAGCCTGGTGAGGACACTGCAGGCCCACAGGCGTGGAGGAAATGTTGTCAGAATCGCCACTGTCAGACTGAGCAACTGAGGAAAAGACTGCTTTGAGAGTGGGGCCAGGGTGGCAGGTGGTGACCAGTGAGCGATGTCAGCCAAGTCATGTGTGCCAGCCAGGGTAATGGAGATTCTCTGGGCACAGAGAGGAGCCAGAGGGCATCCTGAGGTCAGCCCAGTATGACAGAAAATGGGGACACACAAGAGACAGTAAGGGAAACACTCACAGCCTAGGCCAGGCAGGGCCAAGAGGGAAAGGACAGGATCCTTCCTTCCTGCCTGCACCCCTTGCTCTGGAGAGGCTGCCAGGGCAGCGGGAGAGCACGGGGAGAGGCCACGGCAATAGGCAACGCCAAGCACAGCCTGCACCGCTGCCAGGACAAACTGCCACCCACATCACTCAGTCTCGGTTCCCCCACCTTGGCAGTGGGGATGGCATACAGTGGGTTACGGCCCCTTCCAGGGAGATGGGGAGGGATGGGACAGGACAAGGAGGGAAGACCAGCTGTCCTTGGGCGGTGGGGCCTTGGTTAGAGGGACAGCATTTCTCACCAGGTCAGCCACATGCAGATAACAACAGGAACTAAAATTGCGATAATCTCAGCAATACATGCTCTTCAGGACATTGACCTAAACTGTCTTGGATATTAGGGTCCAACCCTCACCCCTGGCGGTCTATGGATGGACCCAGATTCCTGCTCATTGGTGATGTCAAATCAAAGGCAGTCACAGCACACAGCTAGGTAGGAGGTCAAGGTCAAACCCAGCCTCATCTGGCCCCAGTGCCATGCCTTTGCCACCTTTGCCTTGTCTCCCCTAAAAATACTGCCCCACCCTCTAAATGGAACCTAAGGTCTGCCCCAGAGGACAAAGCTCACTCCCCTTTGGCCATAGGGTTTCTCCAGTCTTCTCTTGACCTTGTCATCGGTCTCTTCCCTGCCCTCAGGGGGAGATTGGAGCACCCCACAGGCTCCTCTGTTTTATTTCTGTTTTTTAAAAAAAATCCCAGGGTAGATGTGTCTTACAAGGGTAGAGTACATGCTTTGCATACACGAGGCCTTGGGTTGCAGCCCTGGCACTGCTCACACACAGAAAGTTCTAAATGATAACCCCCCATGACTGAAACCCCACCATTTGATCCCCATACCTTCTGGAATCAGCAATGACCCCCTCCAGGGCCATGAGCTGGGAGCACTTTACCTTGCTGTTCAGGATGGCTTTAATGTGCTTCTGCACTCGGACCAGCAGCATGGCGGACGTGCTAAGGAGGAGATGCACGAAGGGTCCTCAGTCCTGCGGCCTGTATCTCAGCAAGGCTGCAAGGCTGGGGCAGGAGCCTCTTTCCTCAGCTAGAAACCTAGTGACTTCCACCCGGGATCCCACCGTGTGCCAGATGTTGCTGGAATAACTATTCCCATACCTGCGGAGATGGAAACTGAGTCTCAAAGAAGAGAGTCATTTGTCTCAAGGGTTAGCAGGGCCAAAAATGTGACAACTGAAGCCAGGCTCAGCAGAGACAAAGGACATTTCAAAAGCCAGACTCTGCCACGACCTTGTCATAACCACTCCGAGCCCAGTGAGGGCAAGGCTGGAGGTGAGATCCCAGGGCTGCTTCTGCTCCAATTCTCTGTGACCCACCTAGTAAAGTCACTTCCTAGCTGTGGACGTCAGTTCCCCTCTGAACAGCAAGAGATGATCTAGGTTGGCAGTTCTCAAGTGGCCCATGGGAACCTGTGTCACTTGTTTGCTAAGATGCTGATCCCAGCAGCACCGAGCTCCCCCAACCCTGCAGGAGGTAGGAGGCAGGCATCTGTGTCTTCACAGCATCAACCTGGGGCCTCCCTTTCCCCTTCGGTAAGTGGGAAGCAGCCCCTGCCACAGGGAGTGTCACGGCTGTGGTTTGCACCTGATGATCTCAGAGCACAGCTAAATTCACCCCTCTATAGGGACAAATTCCAGGCTTTGTGCAAATATTGCATTTTTTTAAGACTATAGCTCTCAGTCACATGGAATGAGCCTGCCCACGTTTAGGAAAATGCAGGCATGATAGACATGATGTGGGGCAATCAGTGGCAGTGGGATTGTCAGGCTGCTTGGGCCTGAATCTGGCTGTGACCTCAGATAAGACCAATAGGGAACACTCACACCTGCTGGTCTGCTGTGACACTGATCCCTATAAAGGGCCTTGAGTGGTGCCCAAAATACAGTAGGTGCCCTGGAAGTCGGGGCTGCTGTTAGCCTTCCATGCAGATGTGAGCACCCATCTGACACTGAGAGCCTGGTCCTCACCCTCCCTGGGCCCCCAACTTCCCATCTCTGCTGGGAGGTGTGGCCTCTAAGGCTCCTAACAGCTCCTCTGATCCACCCAGAACCCTCCCTGAAGAGTTCCTGGCTGCAGTGCATTGTCAATGGCCAGAACACAGGCTGTCCCTCAAGCACGTCCCTCCCCTGCTGAAACTCAGTTCAGAAACAGCACCTCAACCTTGGCACGAAGACCCCTGCACCCCTGCTATGTACCCACCTGTTACTGCCATCCAGCATGCTGGCAGGACTGAAGAGTGGGGAGCAGGCGGAGAGGATGACCATAGGTGTCCCGATGGGACCCTGGGCCACACGGGCATCTGCTGTCAGTGCCGCTGGCAGTGTCAGCTCCAGAGGTTCAGGGATACTGGATGGGGGACACGGACTGAGTCCCAGCAATGCCACCCAGCAGGGCCCACCCCAGTGAATGAAAGACCCCACAGTCTTGGGCTGGCCCACCCCCATTTGACACAGGAGGCCCCACCCAGCATGAAATAACCCCACCTGGGCAGACTCAGAGCCCCCAACCCCACTGGGTACCACACATGTTACTGGGGGTGACTGTGAACCCTAGCTCTCAGTGACCCCTCACTACCAGACCCCAGCCAGCACCACCACGCTGAGCTTCAGCTTCCTCTGTGCAATGGACATAATTGGTGGTACCTGCTTCACAGGGCTGTGCTGAGTCCCCCATGAGGTCCCTACCTGAAGGCACCGAGCTCTGGCCTGGTCACAAGCACCCAGGGCATCACAGTGTCAGGCAAGAAGTCCCTTAGAATACCAGCTCAGAAATTAAAATTAAACATCGTAACACCAGCTGCCTAGGGCCTAGTAATCATCCTGGTAGTTGTATTTGTTGAGAACATACTGTGTGCTGAATTACAGCAACGAATCGCCTCACTACAAAGTGTCTTCACAAAGATGTGAACACAGCTGGAGAAGGGAAGGCCTCTTCCAGTTATATAGTCACCAAGCAGGATCTGGGGTCTTGATTCTCCCACTGTCTCGCCTGCTTCCCAGGCTAGGACTGAGAGGTCGGGAGGAGACGCCAACCCCTTCCCTTACCCTGCCCTTGCCACAGCCCTGAAACTCTTCCTTCTCCACAGCCAGGACACTCACTCACCGGAAGACCTTGATGGTAAAATTGGCTTTCGCCATCAGATGTAGCCCAAAACCAGCAATGAATTTCAGGTCGAGGTGGGACACATGGACATCTACAATCTGGATCCTGCAGAGTAGGAATCAAGATGACAAGGGAACCCTGCCCTTTAAGCCATGGAATCAACTTTAGGGTTGTCCACTGCTGATGCGACAAAGCAGGGCTTTGGACACTGGAACCACGAGGTGAGGGAGAGGTGGTGAGCTCTCCACGGCAGGGAGCATACAAGCCACGGACCACCAGTGGGAAAGGAAGACAACCAGGGGGCCCCAGCCTCAGGCAGGACAGGGGTGAGATGATTGTGTAGGTTTCTGACAGTTTCTGTAGCAGCCTGGGAGACTGGGAAGGTGAGGAAGAGAGACTTCAAGATTCATCAAAGGCAGAAACCCCCTTGGAGCACTCTGCAACCCTCCAGCAGCAGGACGCTCACCCCACAAAGCGGCCTGTCTTGGGCCACTTCCTCTAAGCTCTCCCCAGTGACTCTATGACTTCCTTTTTCCCCATGTAAATGTCATTTTTTTTTCTTTACACAATAGTTGAGAGGGAAATTTAGATACCACGAACCAGCATAGAATATAAAAGATCACATCAAACCCACCCTCCCTTGGGCGACACAAATCCACAGCCCTCCCCAGCACACAGCCCACCCTGCCAACTGCACAACCATCGTGGATGTGCTTCGGCAGCCTCAAATGCCACCCCCGATGTGGTATGGTGGGGGTGGGGGGTGGCCAGACCAGAAACAGCTGCAGAGAGCTGAGGGTGCTGGTTTAAACATTGGGTGCTCCAGGCACTTGAAGTCTTTCAATTGTTGCCATATTAAAAATGATGATAGATTACAGATAGATGGATAGATAATAGATAAGAGAGAGAGAGAGGATAGATAGGTAGTCTTGGGGACACTGCGATCTGTCTGTAGTGAGACTGTTCCCACATGGATGGAGACAGCGGAGGTGACGGAGTTTGAGACGCCCCACATCCCTACGCCTTTGAGTCTCTGTGCATTAGAGGGGAGAGGAGTTAGGCTCAGGCTTGTGTCTAAACTCAGCATCCAGCTTCTGGAGGAAGCAGCCATGGATCTTTTGAGTTCTGTAGACCCAAGGGCTACAATCTTAGCCTCTGAAGGCAGAAATCCACTAATTCAGAGGTGCCAGGTCCCCACAGTGTCAGCCTGGTCCTGTTTCCTAAATCTTGTACCACTCACCTGGTGGGTGGGAGCATCTAAGATGGTGAGGGGAGGATTCACTACAGGAGACTGAGCTCATTTGATGACCTAGACCCGGTGTCCAGGGGCTGGGAGCACTGCCCTGCTAGGGCACCTACCCAGAAGGGGCATTCTTGCAAGATCTTCCCTCCTGGTGGACTAAAGCACTTACCTCGCTGGCAGGGGTATTGTGCTTGGTGGCAGGAGCACCTTCTCTGTAGAGGGAGCACTCACCTGGTGGCCTGAAGCATCTCACCACTCCAGTCCAGAAAAGGTGGAACCATGAGCTTCAGCGCCCGCTGGAGAGGGGCTTTCCCAACATCAGACACTGCAGGACCAGGGCACGGTGAGGTCAGACTGGCCTCAGGAGCAGCAGGAACACACCACCCACCCTCTGTGCTGCACTCTTCGAGGAGAGAGCTGAGACACAGAGAGGGATGGACTCTGCATGGGCCACGCTGGACGGCTCAGACCAGCCCTCACTTCTGCCTCTCAAGAGCCTGCTCGTTCATCGCATCCCCCAAAGACAAGAAAATCCCTTGCCCTCACTAAATGCTCCAAAGAGCTCTTGTCTGCTTAGAAGACTTCCCCAAGCCTGGTGGCCGAGGAGACCAATAGCAAGGCTGAGCACTCTAGAGTACCTCAGCTTCTGGGTGCCAGTCCCAGCTCTACTACTCACTACCTGTGTGGCCGCTCTGTGCCTCAGTTTGTATCAATTTGCAATGGGCATAATGGTACCTGTCACTCAGAGCCATTGCAAAGGCCATGCATGCTGAGCGCTGTCACTGTCACTATGGGTCTTTGTATGATCGTGGTGTGCATTGCACGGCACTACGGGTGTGCCAGGCACGCTCTGAGTGTTCTCCCTTCTATTGTTACGCCAAGCTTGCAGGGAGGTGAGGACACGTGACCGGGGGAGCTGGCTTGGGAGCTGGGTTCCTGGCTCTACAGCTTCAGATTCCTGCAGCTTCCTCACCTGTACCACTGGACTCAGGTGCTAAAAAAGGCATGTTGAGTTAAAATGAGAGACTGTGGCCCAGAAAGGGAATAAAATTTAAGAGTAAAGCTCAGACTCACTGGAATGATGGGAAATCACTGATCCTCTCTGGGCCTCAGAACAAAAAGACCATGCTGTCCATGTTCCCAGTGCCCCTCCCCAACCTGACCATCTTCAGCTGAGCTGTGACTCACACCCTGGCCTTGGACTCCATCCACAGTGCTCCCCTGGCTGAGGGCCTAATCTCTGGGATGGAGAGGACACAGGGACAGTCACCAGCACAGGCTTGGAGACAGCACTTGGGGTGAGGCTGCCCGACGGGTTTCCGCCAAGAACAAACACAGGCAGATGCACTAGGGAGGACTCCCTGGGGACAAAGGAGGCCTGCACAGGACAGGCAGAGAGCAGAAGGGTGGCAGTGAGCCTCACTGTCCCTGCCTGCAGGCACCGGTGTGCAGTGTATGGGGTCATACTGCGGCATGGGTCACTGACGGCTTTCATCGTCTGCCCGTCTGCCCGGATGCAGGTCCTGGACAGTTGTGTGTGCCCTGGCAATGGGAGGGGACCCTGTTGCTTCCTGGAGCCACTGAATTAGTGATTTGTGGCCTGAACCATTCAAAGTCCCTTCCACTGTCTGGCTTGAGTCTCGTAAACTGTGATCTCAATTTGATAAGATCTTGGGAAAAACACTTGCAGATTTCTCAGACTGATCCCGCTTTGAGGGACTCCCAAAACTTCCCTTCGAGGCAACTGGAAGTAAAGAAAGATTTTTGTGCTAGAGTCCCGGACCTTGGCAACCTTTGTCCCTCCCTTCCCCAGTGTGCCTTCTCCAGGGGGCAGAGCAGGTAGAACATGCCTATAATCTCAGCCTCTGGAAGACTGAGGCAGGAGTATCACAAGTTTGAGTCCAGCCTGGGCAGATTAGCAACTTAGTGGTACCCTGTTTCAAACTGAAAAAATAAAAAAAGAGCTGAGAATGCGTTCAGTACCCATCCCCCGATCTAACAGCAAAGCCGAAGGACAGAGTCCTGGCCCCAGTGGGCCCAGAATGAGGCTGGTTCCCTCATGCTGAACCCAGCAGGGACTTAATTCATACACATGAGACACGCAGCCACACCTGTGCACACAACATGCAGCCCATGCTCACGCCTTCTCCAAACCCATGCATCCCAGGGGCACATCTCCACAAGGCACCAACTCTTAGGTAGACATGCACTTGCAAACATACCCAGCTGTGTCCACGTGATGGAGGCCATGCACGCAGCTGTGTGCACACACTCCTGCTCGTGCACCCACCTCAAAGCAACTACTGAGCCGCAACATGTTGGGCACTGTCTAAAAGCTAGGGACACTATGGAAGATGAAAATCCAGGTACACACACACACACACACACACACACACACACACACACACGCTGGCAGCCCATCTCTTACCGTAGCTCAGGGCTGCCCTGTTGATTCGGACCACAGTGCCCGGCGAGGAGGCAGGGACTATGGGCAGCAGTAGCACCAGCAACAGGCCCAGCCCAAGATGTACCCAAGCCATGGCCACGCAGCCACTGCCCCAGGATCTGCAGGCTGGGGTGGAGACAAACATCAGGGAGTCTGGCCAGGAGTCTGACCCTGGGCTGTTCAAAGCCCATTCTAGACTGGAGGATGCAAGTCCCTGCAGAGATCTCAGCCGTGTTCCTGGTGCCCAAGCAGCCCTGTTTGCTTTTCTGCACTTAGGATGAGTATCCTCTTCTGCCTGCTTTCTCAGGAGCCATGAGGGTATCTGGTGCAGAAATGGCCCCCAAGGTCCAGAGAAGGCATGGCCCTGCCTAAGGCCACACAGCAGATGCCTAATACCAGCCATGTCAGACAACAGTGGTGAGACTCCCAAATAGAGAGGTGTCCCAGAAAGAGGCCCAGGCCCACCAAGGCCCAAGGCTATGTCTCTTGAAGTGAACCGTCAGCCCATTGTGACAACTAACCTGACATCCAGCCTCCCCAGCACCCACAATGGTTCCTGTCTTCACCTCATCCTGGCCAGCTGAGGAATGGCCCAGAACTAGGCCACTTCCCTGGCTCCCCAGTACCTCCAAGGCAGCCCAGCCAAGCACACAGCTCTTCATCCAACTCACAGAGGGGCTTCATTCCCAGCAGGAGTGAGGGGGCCCTGTCCGTACAGGCTGGCCACGGCCAGCAGACCAGCCCTTGCCTGAAGTCCCTGCGGGCCCAGGCTTGGTGGAGGACTTCCCCAGAGAGGCGCCAGCCTAGCCCCTGCCTACCTCACGGTCTTTAGACAGGAGAATGCTCAGCCCCAGACCAGCCCTGTTCTGCCTCAGTGCCAGGCAAAGGCCGCTTTTGAGGCTCCCAGCGTAGGGTGGGGAGTGGCAGGTCTGTGTGGTAGCAAGTGTTTTCCCTGCAAACACAGTCTTTGCCAAAGTGTGCCATTTCCTGGGTGCGATGGGGCCACCACGTCACAGGCCTGGCTGCCAACAGCCGTGGGACCCTAGAGGAGCAGCTGGGCCTCAAGGGCCAAGAGAGTGGAAGGAGGGCTCTCCTCAGGAGCATCCCCACTCACTCCAGCCAGGCCCAGAGGCAGGGGATGGAGGCTGCGACCCCGCAAATCTAGTGTCACCACGCTCTCCAGAAGCATGACCCCTTTAGGAGGAGCAGGGGCTACCTGAGCCCCATTCCCTATCACTGCCTGAGCCCTGATCATGGTCACAAAACTGAGTCTTAACACAAAAGGAAACAGATGAGCAAGTATGGATGGCTCAGTTCCCACTGCTCAACACCGAGCCACTTTTCAAATGTGCATCCCACTGCCATAGCCTGGGCCATCACCTCTTCCCACGTGACACACTCTGGAGTTCAGCCTGGCTTTGCAGGACCTGAAGTACTAGGTGTGCCTGTGAGGTACTTGTTTATATACGACTGTGTGTGACAGAGAGAAGACTGTGTATGGTTGGTTACAGGTACTCGTGTGCATTTGTGTGTAATGACTGGAACCAGAGGAAGATATGTGTTTGTGGGCTTGGGGGACCACAACTTGGCACACTGACACCTTGGTGGACAGTGTGATAAGCCAATTTACACAAGCTGACATGAGTGCAGATAGGTGTGTAGGTGTTTTGCGTTAGATGTGTCTGTGTGGTCTTGGTCTGCTGTGTCCGTGAATGCACATAGTAGGAGAATGTGTGTACAGCGGGCTGCCCCCTGGGAGTGGGGGGTGTGTGTGTGTGTGCGCGTGCGCATGCACACACGCATGCTACTGGGGATTGAACCTGGAGCCTTTGCACTGAGCTATATCCCCAACCCTTTTTATTTTGAGACAAGGTCTTGCTATGCTATGCTGATAAGGCTTCAACTCATGAGCTTCCTTCCCCAACCTCTCAGAGTAATAAATATCTGACCTCCTCCTTTTCATCACACACACCCACACACACACAAAACCTGCAAATATTGACCAAGGTCACTCTCAGTGTTTGCTTTGACATGAACACTTCTTCCAGCACTTCCAACAGAAGAGACATTTTGGTGACACCCAGCTAACACAAAGGAAGGATTCCCATCAACCCATCCCCAGTACTCAGCCGCCTCCCTCAAGCGAAGTCAAACCCTGCTTGCTGAGTACCTGGTATGCACAAAGAATTCTTCACCCACTCTACCTACATCCTCAAGATGGGAGTTGGTTCTGCTCAAACCCATATTCAGTAACTGGAGCATACTAGATGCTTAACACATGTTTGTTGAGTGAAAATATAAAGGCATGAACAACTAAAAGGTCCTTGTCACAATGATACCAGAATTTGTTTCCCCTTCACTGAATTTCTCACTGAATTTCTCACTGAATTTCTCCTATTGCTGCTGCAATACATGACCACCAACTTAGTGACTCAAAACACAAATTTATCGTCTTCTAGTTCCCGAGGTCACAAGTTCAAAGTGGGTCCTGGCGGTATCCAGGGTGGTATCAACAGGGCCACATTCCTTGCTGACCTTGTTTCCTGGCTGTCTCCAGCTTCTGACTCCTGGTTCAACCCTCCATCTTCAAAGCCAGCAAGATGCTATTTCTCTGTCTCCCTCTTCTGCTTACAAGGACCCTTCTGATGACACTGGGAACATTTGGATAATCAAGGACAGTCTCCCCATCTCAGGTCAACTTAGTAGTGACCTTTACTCCATCTGCTACCTTTAGCTCCCCTTTGCACGTAATTTAATGTGCTGGTTTTAAGGTGCCAGCCTTTTGGGGGGAACATTATTAATCCACTTTCCATAGAGACTTGCACTGCAATTTTGAGCAAAGGCCACCAAGAGGCAAAAGTAAGCTCATTTTAGCTTCCAGAAAACATAGACTGACAGTCTTGCGCTTTTATTTTCCCCATTAAGAAGTACACCTAAACACCAGCCTTTTCCCACGAGTAGGCACCATTCATAGACTGTAGGAAAAGAGAACAAGAAGTCAAGAAGGAGCAAGCCCTCTCTGCGAGTTGGCACCATGCACAGGTCACTGGGGGGAGACCCCGATGACAGCCCCTTCTGGCACACAGTCTAGGAGACAAGAAGAGCCAACCCCACCTCACACCCCACTGTAAGCAACGGGCTGATCTGGAGAAACACAGGCTGCCATGATAGCTATGAAGGTAAAATACAGTTTAATGCTTGTAGTGTTTAGTGTTCACTGACTTTGCAGGTCTAAAGCTGGTAGTCTGATCATCTATTCAGAGGATAATAATGTGCAATGTAGCGTCCATGGGGGGATCTCCTTCTGAAGGTGGTGGCAATTGTTAATTCCCTATTATCTTGTTTTGAAGTCCTGTATCACTTTCATTGGTTTGTTGGGTTGAGTTTTATTTTGTATTGTCATGTTTGATCTTATTATATACAATGGCATGGACAGCTATTTCAAAAATAACAAGATATATTATGGCAGCCATTTTAGATTTACTAGTATCTTGTTTTGGAAGCCTTTATTGTGTTCATTGTTTTATTTTTACTGGCTCTATTCTGTTCTGTTTTGAGTTTTACTATGTCCAAAGATATGGCCAGATATTTTGAAGACAAGAGCCAAGATGTAACTATTGTTGATTTCCTATTATCTTGAAGTCCTGTGTCACATTGTCTTGATTTGATTGGCTTCATTGTCTTACTTTGCTTGATTAATCTTATTCTCTTTAAAATAAAAAAAGAGTGCTTGCTTTGGCAGCACATTTACTAAAATTGGAACAATACAGAGAAGATTAGCACGGCCCCTGTGCAAGGATGACACGCCAATTCATGAAGCCTTCCATATTTCTTTCCTTCGCACCTCAGAAGCTACTATGAACAGGAAAAAAGCTGCTTTAAAGCCAGCCAGAGATCTTGTCTGTAGGGACTTCTTGATTGGGCATTTATCATTAAAAGCACTAATCTGACCTCAAAAATTTTTTAATTTAATTTAACTTTAAAAAGAAGTACACCTATATTAAAATAACACATGGACTGTTATTCCGTGTGACACAAAATGTCCGCCGGTGAGAAGCTTGGCACTGTGAAATACATTCATGTGCAACCTAAGAGGGGGTGAGCTGAGACAGTGAGGCGGGACATCATCTGAGGAGCCAGTACAAGCCAGACCACTTACTGGGGCCTCAGCTTACTGGGCATGGATCTTACTACTTTATGGCTTTAGTTTCCCCATCTTAAAGACACAGAAGTTGTCACTGTAGCGTCCTCTGATGGGGAGGTTCTGGGGCCAAGCTGGAGACAGGGTGGCCTCCCTGCCCACCTACTCTGTGAGGTCACAGTGCTCACAGTTCCACTTGACCCCTGAGCCCACATGTCACCCTCTAGGGGACACTCAGAGGTAGTGGCAGCAGCCACATTCTCCTCGTTGAGTCCCAGAGACCCCCACCACCATTCCTCCATCCTAGAGAAAGACATCAATGCCACGGTCCTCAAGGAATCCTGGGGACCCATGTGTCCTGTCTGAAGATATGGCCTATAATACCAGGCCCAGGAGGTGAGAACAGCAGCCCCCGACCACTTTGCCCAGCCCCTCAGGTCGTGTCCTCTCTTGGGAGATAAACCAGAGGCAGCAGCCATGCTGTAGGTACAGCAGCTGAGTGAGGCCAGAGACACCCGGTGGTGGCTTTCCAAAGTCTCCACACAGGAGGTGACACAGTGGCCAGCCCTCTGGCATGTGTTTCTTGCACCCCTGCTGTGTGCCAGTCATGGGGCAGAGGCCAGGGAATGCAGTGATGTGCCAACCCCATATGTTCCCTGCCTTCAGGGAGCTTACGCTGGGGAGGCAGGTGCTGAACAGGCTGGCCTCAAAGTCCTGATTCTCCTGCCTCAAAGTCCTGATTCTCAGCCTCGAGGCTAAGGAAGGAGAATCAGGAGTTTGAGGCCAGCCTGTGCAAGTTAATGAGGACTTGTGTCAAAATAAAGATAAAAAAGGGCTGGGGCCGTAGATCACTGGCCTAGCTTGTATAAGACCCTGGGTTTTATCCCCAGTACTAGAAAAAAAAAAAGCCACACATTGAGAGAAGAAGCTATTATAACTTGAATGTGTATTTTTAGTAAATCCTTCTGGTTTTAATTGACATTTAGGAACTGTACACATTTATGGGGGACAGTGTGATCATTCAGTGCTACAGGTAATGATCAAACCAGGTAATGAGCATTTCTTCATGTTAGGAAACTTCAGCTTCCTCTCTCTCCGTTATTTTGAGATACATGTTAAGTTACTGTAAACTATTCACATTATTGTGATATACATTCTTTAGGAATATTTAAATAAACATGTACATTTGTAAGGGATAAATAATATGTTAGCATAACTGGGTATTATGTTAGTCAACTTTCTGTCACTATAACAAAAAAGGGTTTATTTGGGCTCATGGTTGTGGAGGCTCCAGTCCATGGGTAGCTGGCCGTATTGTTTTGTGTGGTAGCACAGCACGGTGACAGTAAGTGGAAACAACATTTCCTCATGAGCCAGGAAGCACAGAAAGGGGAAGAGCCTGGATTTCCACAATCCCCTTCAAGGAGAACCCTCCAGTGACCCAAGAGCCTCCCACTAGCCACTCCCCCACCACAGGTCCACAGCACTGTCCCATAATGCCACCCTGGGAAGCAAACTTTTAACACATGGGCCCTGGGGAAGGAGGGCCCTGTAACAGGCTTATGATAGTTTATTAATAAACAAACACAGAGGGGTTATAATTTGTAAGGTTTGTAGCCCATTGCCTTAAAAGAGTAAACATAATACTTTCGTCTCACCTACCAGGAAGTTCTAGGGAGTGGTTGGCTCCAGTGTGTATGAATGCCCCATTCTCTGATGCCTCCCAAGACCCAAGTCATTTAGGTCTGTCATTTGGTCTTCCTTATAGCCTCCTCTCTCTTCAGTCACAAGATGGCTCCCACAGCTCTGGCTGTCACATGGAAACATGACTGTGTAAGGTAGATGGAGAGTGGATGCTGCTTCCTACGGGTCTCATTTCAGCCGTGACAAAACCATTTCCTCAAGTCCTATATGACCAGAACCACCATGCCCCACCCTACCTCACCCCTTCAGAGGTCCCATCCTTGAAACCATCACTTCAAAGGTGATGGGTGGGCCACAACAGGCTTCAACCAGTTTGGTGCCTTACCTCCCATGGGGCAGTGGACGAGGAATAAGATAAAAATAAGGTTTCTGCCAAGAAGAGCAGGGGGTAGCTTTTGGGTGACAATCACCATGGTGACCACAGCAACTGGAGTCTTCCTCAAAAGGGTGCTAGATTTGGGACCGGCCAGAGAGGTCTGTCCTTGAGGTGTACCCCAGTACTTTGTAAACCACTCTGTGGCTCAGTTTCTCCATCTGGAATGTAGCGACATCACATATCCTCCAGATTTTAAGATGTGAGTGTGATCATGACCCTTATCATCCCCAGGGGCAACCAGCGAAGCCAGAACCCCTGCAGGGCAGCTGAGGAGCCCACAGCACACAGGAGTGAGCCAAGAGGGGACTCTGAGGGCTGATGGGCAGCTCAGAAAGATCTAACAGGCAACCGGGTGGGGGTGGGGCAGCAAGAGGAGGGGGTGGGGTGTTGAGGGGTTACTTGCACCACGCCCATGTCCTGGAGGCTGGCAGCACCCTGACAGTCTCGTGCTCTCTGCAGATGATGGCGTCCGGTTGCCTGTCCACAACAACATCCCAGCTGTCAGCCTGACGCACTCCATGCTGGGATATGTGTGTATGTATGCACTGAAGCCCCAGCTTGGCCATCAATGTGGCTGAGGAAGGGTCCAGTCTCAGGTCAGGCGGACCCCAGCCAGGCGAGGCTGGCCCTGCTGCAGGGTTTGTAGACAGCAGCAGGCTTAACTGGGAAGCCTTCCTATGGGGGGCGGGGGAGGGGGGCGTGGAGGAGATGCTTCTGGGCAGAGTCTCTCTGATGACTGAAAGAGGAACTAGAAAGGAACCTTGCTGTTTAAAGGAGGGATTACCTGCCAGCCCTCCTCTGTCCTGGTTCCATCCAGTCCTCCATTGAGTCATTCATCAATTCACCCATACTAGTATTTGTTGGTATAGGTCTGTCCATCCACTCACCCATCTCTCTGCCCATCCACCTATCCTCTCCTTCTCCCATACTCTCACCCATTTTCCTACTCATTCATCTTCCAAGCCAGGCAGCCATCCTCTTCTCCATTTTCCAGCCACCCATGTGTCCTTCCACTTCTGGCCATTGTGAATCCCTATTTTGCCCTAGCTCCATGCTAGGCACCTGGAAACGAACCCAGCAAGGACCCTGCCTTTGTCAAGCTCCCAGTGTTTTCCGTGCTCCAGAGTCACTGCTGCTGTCTATTAAGTGCCGCTGCTCAGCAAGCAGTGCTCCTCTGTGGGACCTGTACTCACTCCAGCCTGCTGCTCACCCATGGCCTGAGCCGGGGGGTGCAGAGGGGGTCTCCAGCTCCAGGACAGTCAGTCAATCTGTGCAATGGGACTCACTGCCCTCCTGTCTCCACTGCAGCTTGGTTCAACTGCCTGGCCTGCTTCCTGAGAACCCAAGCCCAGCAAGTCCTGTTCAACACCTGCAGGTGAGCAGGGGTAGGAAAACAGGGACAGGGGGCAGCTGATGACCATGCAGCCCCTTCATGGGTTTGAATCTCCTCCTACAGCCAGAATGGGTAAGGGATTCCAAACCTGGCTTTATCAGAACCCCAACCCAGAACCCAGTGTGACTCCCCTGCTCCAGCTCACTCTCCTGCAGCCCCCTGAAACCCTGCCCCTGCTGCTTTTCCAGATTGCCCTCATTTGCCTTCCTGCTGTGGACCCACAGGGCCAGCCAGGCTGGGGTTCTTTTCCTAGACACTCCTGTTCCCAGCCCTACACCTTTGTCTGGTTATGTCTGGTCTATGTCGAGCCCCCAGACTTAGTTTGTCACTGCTGATAATAAAGCACTCAGACAACAAGAAATCTCAACAAGGCAAGGTGGTTTTACTTCTGCAGAAGGGCACTAGCATATTTTAGCATGAGGTCCAAGCATGTGCAGAGGCACAGAAGCAGGCTCCTTTTATTTTCTAACTCATGAGAAGCAGCTGACCTTCTCCCCACTGGCTGATTTGAAAGTTCACAATCTGTCCTGATTGGTGGTTAAAGCCAAGGCCCGAAGGGTTGCTGGGCAGGGTTACTAAGGTTAGGGGAGAATGGGGTGTGGGGAGCTAAAAGTCCTTGGCTGTTGATGAATTATCCTTTGTGGTCATTTGTGTTGCTGGAATCTAAGCTGAGCAGACATTTCCAGTAACTCTGGTGGAAGGGGTATGGGGAAGCCTAGGGTGAACTGGAGTTTAAGGTAGAGGTGCTCCTGTTTACATCCTTTGATAGAAAAGATAGGGTTGTGGTTTCTCACAACTGTGTTTCCTTCCTGGGCTCCCAGCCCCTTCTCCTCCTTTGCCTGCTCCACCCCTATAAATTCCTTTGTGCTCCTGCAGAGCTGTCTGCCTCACTCGTCCAACTAAAGTTTAAATTATAATACTTCCTCAGTGCTGCTCACTCGGGACCCAGCCTTGGCCCTCCCACTCATGAGCTGCCCACAAAGGCAGATACAAAACCATGATGGGGGTGCTGGGTGTGTTGATCCTGGAGTCCTAATAAGGCGGCCGCTGGACTGACCCCTGAAGGGCAGGTCAGCAGGAGAGAAGGGTGGGGCGTGAGCTTGGGGGAGCTGCTAGGATTGGGGAGAGGGAGGGGAGCACCTCCTGTTGACCATGGCTTTTCGGGCTTCCAGGTGCAAGCTGCTCTGCCAGAAGCTCATGGAGAAGACAGGTGTTCTGCTCCTCTGTGCCTTGGGTGCGTCCCCAGGGCCCTGTCCTGTGTGGGAGTATCCCCGGGCCCCGACCCATCCTGGAGAGGGAAGATCAAGGGCTCTGGCACTGACTCCGTGACCCCTCTATGTGCTCCGTTTCCCCATCTATCTAATGGGGAGTTTTGCTGTAAGGTATAAATGAAATGAGCCCAAGAAAAAAAAAATTTGAAAGCTAAAAAATGCTTTGAAAACTGTAAAGCTCTCCCCAAACCATGTTATGATAATTATTACATCTTCCTGGGCTTCCATGGCTTCTTTCTGGCCACCTCCAGCACAGCCCCACACCACAATGTTGCTTCCCAAGCAAAGGAACTTGCCCCCCACTCCATGCTGGCTTTGGAGTGGGGGTGTCAGTGGAGGAGAAGGAGAGAATCAGATCCCCCAAGGAAAAATAAGGACAAGAGAACTTCCCTGTTTTGGCCCAACAACAGGATTTTTTAAAATAACAGCTCTATTGAGATACGATTTCTAGACCATAAAGTTTTCCCTTTTAAAGTACATAATTCAGTGCATTCACAAGGTTGTACATCCATCACCACTGTCAAATCTGAGAATACTGTCACAAATCTAAAAAGGAACTCCTCAGCTGCTGGCAGTCATTCCACATTCCTCTTAAGCAACTACTATTTTTTTTTCTGTCTATATAGATTTGCCTATTTTGGAGATTTCATATAAATGTTCTTTGTGGCTTCTTCCATTTAGCATAATTCTGTCAAGATTCGTGCCTGCTATAGCATGTATCAGGACTGTATTTTCTTTTATGACCAAAAGTAATTATGGGGGGCGCAGATACACTATTGACAGATATTAGGGTTGTTTGTTTTTGCTTGTTGGCTATTTCTGATATGAAGGTTCCTGTGCAGTTTCAATTCCTGTGGTTTTTGTCTGGATGTGTTTTCAACTGTCCTAGGTATTTACCTAGGAGCAGAATTTCTGAGTCCTAGCTATTTCAGAAAACCAAACTGTTTTCCAAAGTGCCATCTCCATTTTACCTTCTCACCAGCATTCTTCCTTCCCACTCAACAGTTTCTCCACATTCTCACTGCTACGTTATTACTTTTTTTCTGTAAACCGTTGTAGAGGGCATGGAGTGATATGGCATTGTAGATTTGATTTGCATTTTCCTAATGATTAATGATGTTAAAACATCCTTCCCTATGTTTATTGGCCTTGTGTATACATTCTTTGAAAAATGCCTGTTCAAATCCTTTGCTCATTTGAGTTGTCTTTGTTGTTATTGTTGTTATAAATGGATTGTCTTTTTACTACTGAACTAATTGTAAGAACTTTATGCAGTTTGGCTACAAGTCCCTCCTCAGATATATGACTTGCAAATATTTCCTCCTATTTTGTGAGTTGTATTCACATTTTCTTGGTGGTGTCCTCTACAACGCAAAATTTTTAAATTTTGATGAAGCCCAAGTAATCTACATTTTCTTTCATTGCTTATGCTTTTGGTGTAATGTTTACAAAACCATTTGTCTAATTCCAGATCATGAAGAGCCTCTGCTATGTTTTCTTTTAAGAGTTTTATACCTTTAGCTCTTACATTTAGGTCCATAATCTAATTTTACTTTATGATATAAGGCAGAAATTCAACTTTATTTTTCTTTTTTTTTTAACTGTATATTTTTTTTATTTTATTTAAAAGAATAAAAAGGGGGCAGTACAGAGCAGATCAGAAGAGGACAACATAGGCAACACAGTACTTTACATTAAGTCAACTGAACATCAACAGTATCTAACAACATATCTCTTACTCTGCTATAGTTGAGCATAGTTTCAATTACAATAATATAAAACATAACACAATAGTATAATTTTCTTTCTTTTTTTTTTTTTTTTT
>PVJX010007413.1:0-71338 GCA_004027295.1 Dolichotis patagonum | reverse complement strand
AATCTTGCTTCTCTGGCCTTGCCCATCCTGGGGGATATGGAAAAACAATCTTAAAATTACTATTTAAAACCATCTCAGTAATTTCCAGTTTAAGATAGTTTTATTTTGAATCATGTAATCACTTACTACTCACTAGTATTAGTTTTCTATTGGCGCTATAAGACAACAAATTTGTGGCTTAAAACAATATGACAGTTCTATAGTTCAGATGTCTGTATTATTTATCCTCCAGGCTACCGAGGTATTGGCAGGGGCTGGATTCCCTTCTGGAAGCTCAAGGGACCATCTACATCTTTAACTTTGCAGCTTTGAGTTGGCCTGTTTCCCTTGGTTCATGGTGTTCTCCACATCCAAAGTCAATGCCAGTGAGTGAGTGGTGTTCATCTAATATCTCTTCCTCCTGACCTGACTCTTCCACATTCAGAGAGTTATGATTACATAGAGTCTGCCTGGTAATTTTTCACAGGTTTCAAGAACTCTAATCTTTGGAGGAAGGAAGGTTATTATTCAGTCTACCACACCAGCCTTTCCAATTTATTTCTTTCTCTTCTGAGTTCCTTCCAAGATAATACCTAGGAACATGGGGATAGGCAGAAGATGGGCTCAGATTCAAGGGTTATCTATCCTCTAAATCCCATTGCTTTTACTACAAAGAGTTGGACTATCTTGGTGTTCAGGCTTGTGTCTAGAAGTCACCCTAAAGTCTCATGCTGCCATCAGTGGGGCTTTTCAGAGGTGACTGGATCTAGGTTGTGTGATGGTAGGATCAAGGATGTGATGCTAGGATTAAAGGTGTGAGTGCTACCTGCCTCAAGGGTAGGTAGTCTGGATAAGCTATAAGGGACAGAAAAAGTATCTCTTGTCATCACTTGTTGATTGTCACTTGTAGCTTGGTTTCTTCACTATTTTAATGCCTTTTGCTCGCCATAAACTCCTTCTCCTCTGTGACATCCCTCTTCATGCCACCCACCCTGCCTTGGATCCAGCTAACTATGAACTGAAACCTCTTCAAACTGTGAGCTAAATAAACCTTTCTTCCTTTAACTTTGGGTGTTGGGTGTTTTGGAACAGCAATGAGGAAATGTAATTAAGACATCTTATTTTGGGCTAAGCTAGATTCCACTGACTGACCTGTGACAAGTAAATGTGTATTTAATATACAGTTATGCATCAACATTTCAGTCAACAAGAGACCACATATAGGATTCCATAAAATCATAGATTCCATAAGATCATAACACAGCTGAAAAATTCCCATTTCCTAGTAACATCATAGGCATCAATCATAATATTGGAGTACAAGCCAGGTGTGGCAGCCAGCACCTGTAATCCCAGCATTGAAGAGGCTGAGGCAGAAAGATTGCCATGAGTTTGAGGTCAGCCTTGGGTACATAAGCAAATTCAAGGCCAGCCTGAACTATATAGTGAGACCCTGCCTCAAAAAAAAACATATATATATATATATATATATATATATATATAGAGAGAGAGAGAGAGAGAGAGAGAGAGAGACATATATATAGGAGCACAACTACTTCTCATATGTTTAAAATGGTGCTGAAATAAACAAGCCTATAGCACTGCCAGTCATATGAAAGTATTTTGTATAGTAACAATGGTAATAATGATACTACTGACTTGTTTGTTTGTTTATTTATTTATTTATTTATTTATTGTCTTTTTGAGACAGAATCTCACTATGCAGTCAGGCTGGGCTTGGGTTCACTTTGTAACCCTGGCTGGTCTCGAATTTGCAGCAATCCTCTTACCTCAGCCTCCTAAGGGCTGGTATTACAGGAGTGTGCCACCACACCCAGCAACTGACTTATTTATTATACTATGTTTTTTTTTCATTATTTTCTAGTGTACTCTAATTTTTAAAAAATTATTATAAAACAGTATGTCACATTATATGAGCAACAAACTCATGCATCTTAAGCTAATCACATCTTTCAATTGCATCATTGTTTCTTGTGACTGATTCAGTCTTGTGTAAACTCTTGTACTATATCCTGGATGGATAATAGTCTACACCATCTAGGCTTGTGTAAGTGCATTCTATGATGTTCCACAGAATTACCTAATGACGCGTTTCTCAGAACACGTCCCAATTGTTAACACAAGATTGTAATTACCTTATGGTTTGTAACTAACTACCTTAAAACTCAACGACTTAAACCAACAATGTTCAAACTATTAAACAAGTATTTCTCTTGATTCAGTGGATTGACTATGCTCCACTGGGCAAAATTTCTGCTCTGAAGAATTTCTGCTCTCAAAATTTCTGAAGTCATTCATGCAGCTGCATTGGGCTGGGCACTTGGCTGGGATGGAATACCCAAGATGGCATTTCATCCTCCAGGGTCTTTCCCTCAAATCCTGTCACCATTCAAGAGTGTGGCTAGTGTTGTTTTACAACAAGGAAAACCAAGAGGATGAAAGACAAAGCTTCTGGGTTGTGTTCTCAAACTGACCCAGTTTGAGAACTACCACAATCAAAACGGTACAGGGCCAGCCAGATTCAAGGGAAGGAAAATAGACTCCCATTCTTTGTATGTTCAGGCTAAAGAAAAAATGATGGCAGCCATATTTGCACAAAAACTTCCATATGATCTGTTTTCTCAGCTCGATCCAGACCTGAGGCACTCACTCTGTAAACCCTGAAGCTGAGTGTGGACCTACCTGTCTTGGGCTACTGGTGTGCCCTTCAACCCCTCTCTACAGGATCATTCTACGTCTACCATGCTAGTCCTCTGCTAGACTCAAACCAGGCCCATTGTCTACATGCCCAAGCCCAGAGCTGGTGGGACCCCTGCATGCTCTTGGTGCTGAAAGAGGCCTTCTCCAGCTAATTGTGCAGTGCCACCATTTTTGCTCTGTTAAGGCTAATTGGTCCGCTGGGGCCACACCGCAGGAGAGATCACTCCAGGAGTTGGAACGTAGGACACAGCTGACTTGCTAATGAATTATACCAACAATACATTTCCTGATCATAGAAGGGGAGCACAAACTCTGGATTTTAGATTTCTCCTCAAACACCTCTCAATGCTCCTTCCTCCAGGATTTTGTCAGAGGTCAAATCAGACTGCACATGGCTAACTGCTTGATTTTTATAACCTTCCAGGACAAAAGGACTTTTCCTACCTTTCTTTTCCTATTGGACATAGGCCTTCTTCACACTGTAATGTCTTTATAAAAGGCAGCATTTTTCTAGTTTGTTACTTAAGCTGCTAGGGAAGATAATTGGGCAAAGATGGAGACTGCCAATAAAATAGCTTAATATCTTTTGTAAATCCCAATAAGGAAGTGTATGTCTAATTGCCACACTTAAGTATCAGTCATTGGGTCGGTGGACTGGAAACTGTGCCCCAGAGTCTCACTGCACTATGGCTGCAGGAGCCATTTCTTTCTGGAAGATGCAAATGCCAATGCAGAGCTTCCAGGAAGCCAAGGCCTCAGAAGAAACCCAGAGCATCTCCTCACGGTGCACTTCGCATTCCTCCGAGAGTCAAACACATGCATGGCTAAGTGAACGCTCTAAGAGTCCCCATCACCTGGGCCTTCCAGGGATCAGTCACCTACCTTGTGCTTATTCTTCCCTCCCCTTCAGACAGCAGAGGCACTGCTGCTGTTGATGCTGCTACTTCCTGTGTTAGCCTGTTGGCGCTGCTCTAATAGAATACCTGATACTAGGTAATTTATAAACCAGAGAGATTTATTTCTTACAATTGTAGGGACTGGCAAGTCTAAAGTCAAAGGGCTCACATACAGTAAAGGCTTTCTTGCTCCTTCATGGTGGAAGGCAAAGGACAAAAGGAAATGGAAAAAAAGAGTGAGGATTCTCCTGAGAATGTCACCTCTCTTGAAAATAATTGGACAAATATGTACGCTGACGTGGAATGCCATCTGCCACAGTGCTTTCATCGTTCTAGGTGGTTCTGGACATTAAGATATTAAATAGCAAAACTGTATATTTAAGACATTAAATACCAAAAAAGAAAGAGAGAAAGATCAAAACTACTTCACAGAGCTTGGTCCTAGAAAAGTAATTGATGAACTGTACAAAACCTACACACCCTTACTGCCAACTAAATAGTATTGATTTAGAAGATTCAGGAATTGCACCCTGTGACTTTTCAGGGGCCTGAAGATGTGTTGCAGATACCCAGATGTGTGGCGAATTCAGTCTTCATATTCAAATGGAATAAGAGGACCAGAAGGTAATTACTGAATCCAAATCAAACAGAGAATAGAAACCTAGGAAAGGATTGGAACCTAATGTGGAGATCCCCTAATTGGAAGGATCTGTCTGTTCAGGGCACTCTAACAAAATCACATGTGCTGCTGGACTTATGAACAATAGAAATTTATTTTTCACAGTTCTGGGGGTTGGAAAGTACAAGGCCAAGGCAACAACAGATTCAGTGTATGGTGAGGGCCCATAGATGACACTTTCTACCTATGTCTTTATGTGGTACTCAAGGCAAAGGAAAGAGTCCATCAGTAGCATTATCATTTTAATAAGGACACTGATTCCACCTGCGATGAAACTCTAGAAATTTAACCGCTTCTTTAAAGGCCCTGCCTTCTAATACTATCATCTTAGGATTTCAACATATGAATTTTAGGAGGACATGGCATCCAGACCATAGCATTTGAGGGGAAAAAAAAAAAAAACTGAAGGCAGGAATTATAAGATGGGTGTAAACAACTTTTATAACACATTCAAGAGGGTAGAATTTCCTATTTTGGAAACCCAAACATCCAAATGCTGGGAGTAAGGAAAAAATGGTTTTCCTTACAAGTGTTTCTGCCATTCTTAAATTCTTGGATATTGAAAGGGAAAGGATACATGACAGGTAGGAAGCACGGATGGCAGTCAGGAAGTTTGGGAGACGTATTCTTAAACACCAGCCCACAAACAGGTAATGAACAGATTATAACTTCCCCTTTCCCAGTCTTCCCCATAATCATATATAATACTTGACAAGAAGCTGAAAGTTCATAAAAAAATGATAGAAAAGTTTTGTTATACATGGCCTTAGTTAAAAGCAAGCAATATCCAAAAACAATATCCTAAATTAGACATAGATTAATTATGAGGGAAGGAGAAAATGAAAAGGGTCAATATTTATTGAGTATCTTATCTTTGTCAGGAATCATACCATGTGCTTTATATACATGAATTAACCTTTACAATGAGTTAACCTTTACAATGACATTAATCCTCCAGTAACCCTTGCAATAACTTCCTTATAAAGATAAATATTCTGAGGCTCAGAGAGATTAAGTAAATTATCAAAGATCACATAATTACCATGAAACAGAACCAGGACTGGGACTCAAGTCTTATACCAAAGTCTATGCTTTTGTTTGTTTTAACAACCCACATTACATCTAGAAACACTTTCCCCCAATCCAAAGATCTCAGACAACGGAGAAATGGTAGTATTTGGAGAGTGTTATATGTTAGGTAACTAATAGAATAGTTTGGGAACTTACTAAAAGCACCAAAAAAAACAAATATTATTTTCAGTGCTGGAAAATGAACCCAGAATCTCATGCACGCTGGGTAACTGCTCTACCACTGAGCCACTCAATCCTAGACTTGAGCATATTATACTCTACAAATCTACTAGTTTTATTATCCTCCAGTTAGAAAGCAGGGTGATGGATGCCTATAGATTGGTATGTTCCAAAAATTAGACCTTTAATCCTGGGGTCAGTAGTCTGAGTATATATTAGGAAGACAATAGTATGCACTATAGCAAATATGGGGGATTTCCTTCTGTCTTGTTTTTTAAGTCCAATATTGTTCTCACTGTTTTATTTTGTTCTGACTTATTGTTTTGCTTTATTCAATGTTCTATTTTGATTGGTTTTATTGTCTTGTTTTATTTGATTTTACCATGTCTGATGGAATGAACAACTATTGTGAAAATAACAAGATATATTACAGTAGCCATTATTGACTTCCTATTATCCTGCTTCAGAGTTCTGTACCACTTTCACTGCTTTGTTTTGATTGATTTTACTCTGTTTTGTTTTCTTGGGTTTTATTATTTTTAAAACAGAATTTTAAAAAAATTTAGACCTTTTAGATGAGGTAATAAGCAAGATGGGGACAAAAGACTAAAGAATCACTGATAATTGTGTCCTACAAGGAAACCCTGTTGGCCCTTAATGAATTAAAAACATGAGCTGTGATGACAATAATTATGTCATGTTCAAGGAACAAGAATAGAGATGGAGGAGGAGTTCAAGACGTAGGCTCACTGAAGATGGGCTCTCTATGGAGGTGACCAACAGCCTGAAATTGCTGAACAAAGAGGACCAAAGGCTAGTCCAGCACTTGTTGGAGAGAGGCACAGTAACTAGTGATAGGAACTGGCTCCTGGAAAAAGTGAACAGGAGAGACCACAGAGTGCTGGCAAATGTTCTTTTTTTTTTTTTCAAGCCATCATGAAGAAGTCAAACCAACATCTATTTCTTAATTTGAACAAAGTACTGGCTATTCTCCACTAACTGGACAATGCTTCTCTTCTGTTTCTGGAAGTAATTGCTGTGTTATAGTTAGGATACAGTCTTATGCCCAATGAATATGTCTAAATTAATACCTCACCAATCTTACTGTCAGGAAATGAAGAGTCACAAAAAAGGGCATTTTTCAGGGAACTGAAGCTAACACTGTTCAAGCACCAAACTTTTTGTAAGTTTAGCCATTTTCATGGAAATTGTAATAAAATGTGTCCCATTCTTCTCAGCCTCATTAAATAGAATATATTAAACATGATTTAACTTGTTCCTGATGGTTCTGAGTCCTGGCTGTGAACAACAGCTACAGCACTGGGCAGTGCAACAAGATGAGCTCAAGGGTTGATGAAATACACAGGGCTTCTATGCGTGTCACCGCAGTCCTTCCTGGACCCTGAGCTGGGAAGTGTCCTGCCTTCTGTTCTCGTGCCAGGTCCCACATCTGCATTAGTCAAGTCTTTCTGCTTTTAACAGCAATTCTCCTAATAGATAGTTTATAACTTTTGTGATGTGATAGCTATTGTGGAAATCCAGTCATCAAACTTTTCAAATATGTGTCTATATTCATGCAGAACTGTCTAACGTAAAGTTATAATAGACAGGCTTAGAAATGACCCTGTGCTTATACCATAAATAAATGACACAGACTTTCTACACTTGAATCAGTACTTCCTACAGTTACTGCTGTATTCTGGATGCTTATGGTTTTCACCATCTGACCATGAGATGGACAGGACATTATTGGTATCAGCAGGAGTGGTTGTCTGTTTTCTAAAATAAGGTCACTCAACACTCTTATATCTCATGCTATTGCCTCAGAATTTAAGTTTGTCCAGATAATAGGTGAAAAGGAAAGAATCTTATATCAGTTGCTTTTGCTGTTTAACAAACCACTCTAAAATGCAATAGTTTACAATAGCATTTATTATTTCTCACCATTCCATGACTCGCTAGGCATTTTCCTAATCTGGGCAGATTCATTTGGGGCTCAACTCACTTACATGTCAGGGGCCTCAGTTGCAAGAGCTGAGACTTCACATCATCTCTCAGTCTTCAGCAGACAAGCCTAAGCTCATGCACTTGGGCACAAGAGAAAGTAAACCCCATCATACAAGCTCTTTTAAAGACTCTACTTGTGTTATATTTGCTAATGTCCCAGCAGCCAAAGCAAAGTCATAAGACCGAAGCCAAATTCAAAGGAGAAATGGATGTCATCTCTTGATGAGACAGAATACAAAGTCAGTGCAGAGAAAGACACATATAAAGATGGAAGGATTTGGGGGCACGTTCTGCAATTTACTACATTCCTAGTGCACATCACGTGGCTTAATATGTGCCCCACATGGAAATTCCTGGCTCTTCTGTCCATTTGATATGCTGAACTAAGGTTGCCCTTCCTGCCTCCACCAGATCTCTTTAGCCTTACTGTGTGCATCACCTCCACTTCCTCATTCCAGATTCACTTCTTAATTTTTGCTGGTTTCTGCAGCTACTATTTCAGTAACTAGATGATGAGCTCATTTATCAGTGACATCTTCTCAGTCTTTATCTGTCTTTAATGTCTTATAATTTATAATCACTAGCACAATTAACCTCTTTTTTGAAACTCAGTTCTTTAGTTTTTATTACAAGTAAGCACTTCTTTTTTCCTATTTCATTGACTGCTTTTTCTGTTTTCAGAGCTCTTCCCCTCTCTCCAAGATTAAACATGACATTCTGACCTCATCTACTTGCTCTTTACCACATTATCTCCATAAACTCATGTACTTCTTGGCTTCATAATGAACTTCCAGGCAAATGAGCTCACAATCTATATCCCCAATTCCTAAATTTTGCCTCAAAGTTTGGCTTCATTTTTCTTCGAGTGGCCCATTGAATATATCTAACCAATTGTTTTATCTATAGTTTCTTGGAAAACTATGTTGCCTGGAAACAAATAAGACAGTGACAATAACGTGTAGCTGTACAATGTTCTTGAAGCTTGTAGATTATCCAATCCTAATTTCCTTAAAAAAAAAAAAAAACCGCTGGGGTTGGTGGAAGGAGGCAGTGCAGAGCTAACTAACATTTGCCGAATGTTTTCTGTATGTGAAATGCTGTGTCTCTTAATGGGCAGAGTTGACCATCTTCTGAGATTGCTTTCAAATAGTAGATGGAGAGGTTGGTCCGATTTTGATATGTAAGCTGCAGGGATAGCTTTGAGACAGTGAAGACTGCAGTAACACCAAATTAGATGAGGCTGCGGACATCTCAGTTGTCTAACAGCCTCGGATGGCTTTCAAAGACTTTTTGCTAAAGGTATCTTAAGGCTTGCAAAAAAGAACTACTTTTCCTTTAAGAAAACTCTGGTTTCTGGGGGAAATGGGTTACAGAATCAAATAGCAGTTCTCCTTTTCTCTCCCTGATAAAAGAATTTAGAGACTTCTAGCACCCCAGCTAAGCACCTGGTAACATTTCTTATCTTCTGGGATTTTGTTCTATGAAAGTGAAATCTCTGGGATCATAAAATGAGCATAACTTCAGTTATTTCCTGAACTAAAATCCTTGGCTAACCTCAGTAATTAGCCAGTTGCAGAATTATGTCTTTGCAGCTGGACTTACACTCTGGCATACTCTTCTGAAGGAATTTTAGTAAACATAATTGATCAAGTCATCAGGATGAAGGTAAACCATGCTCTTAGGTAATCTGTGATGAGCTGATTGCTGCAGACTAGGTTCTAAAACTATGTTTTCTAATTTCAAAAGTGTAACTTTGGCTTTCCTTTAAAATATGAAATAAAGTACCTTTGCTCTGTTTTACTCTCATATCAACAGTACACATCGAGTTTCCCTAATCTCAAAATGAAACTTGATGTGACAAACACAAGCTGGTAAGAATGAATGAAACACCGTCTTCTAAAAAGAAGCAACCTATTAGGTTGCCATATGGCTAGAAGTATATTAGTTTATCTCTTTTTGTTTTTAATTGGGTTGGATAAGAATTTGTGAATGTTGCTGATTCCTTTCTTCTCCTTTTTGATTTGTTCGTGTGGTCATAAATATTCTTATAGAGCGATTGTGAGGTTTCTCACTGGCCATATTCTCTGGGGGCTCATTCTAAGAAAGTGCTGCTTAAGTACGGTGAATTGAATATGAATTATCCTACATTGTTCATCCCTCTTACTGCATTGTCCTTATTTTCAACAGCTAAAAGTACCACTGTTAGTGATTTTGGCTAACAGCATTGGAAGCAGATGAGATTTTAGCTCACGCCTTGATAACTGCATTGGCTCAGTCTAAGCTGAAGCCTTATTTTCATTAAAGGGAGCAGACATGCTGAGGAAGAAGGTGCTATTTTTACATAGGGACTTTTTCTACTGAAACCACATGCTAACACTATGCTGTTAAAATGATCTCAAGCATGCTGAGTTAGCTGAAGAGACAATATGCATGTTGCCAAAATCAAGGCAGTACTATTCTGAGCCTCCTCTCTAGGGTCCTCCAGCTCTCCATGGTGGTCATGGAGGAGAGACCAGGAGAAGGGTTGGTGAGGAAGTAAAAAGTACAGGTCAAACAGAACTCCGTGATGACCAACACCTGGAAGTGACTATTCACATTCCTGGTTATGCCATCAGTCACTGAGATACGAGAAGTATGGCAAATCAGATTTTGCATCTCACTAATATTTGAGGAGATTTAAAAATTCTGGATATGTATTCTAAGTAAAACCAGCATAAAACAGTATGAAGACTAACTTTAGAACATTATAAATAGAGGAAGTTTAGGCAGGAGCTCTTAAAATTCAAATTTTTTTAAAAGCTATATCATCGTTTTTTATTTTAAAATGAAAAAAGAAGCAAAATGATGATACAGAATTTCTAAACATAATAGGAGATTAACAATGGCTAATATGCTACACATTGTTATCTTCAAAGTAGTTGCTCAGATTACAAGATATAGACATGAACAAATGATCAAACAATAAAAGCACAAACTGCTGTTTTTAAACAGAAATTAGTATAATTATATATCTTGTGTATATGGATATATATATATATATATACACACACATATAATCTTTTCCCTTCTTTCCTTTCCCTCATCCCAGTTGTTCTTACCTTCTGAGAAGTTTCTTTCCCTTTCACATTCACAATATATAATATCTTTGTATAATATAATATGTTCTATCTATAATGAGGACTTTACTAAGCATTTTACAAAAGCTTTCTTATTAGTCCTCATAATAATCTTGCAACATATCCTTTATCTTCATTTGGAGAATATAATGCTTCTTCTGGCCCTGATGGTAACTGTCACTTTTTTTTGTACTAGGGACTGAACTCAGGACTACACATGCTAAAGAAGTGCTCTACCACTGAGCTACAATCTCAGCGAGCAGCTGTCACATTATAAGTTATACTTGCCTAGAAAGTAACTGAGCTGGGATTCAAGTTTAAGTGTAACTATCTATCTCCAAAGCCTATGTTCTTTTCCTGGGTCTTACAGCAACCCTTTGAATGAGGCATAGAGATATTAAGGAAATTGGTCCTCCATTGTACAGTACTTTTATTCTTCATTATCACTACAGCTTTCTCTTTATTCTTCAAAAGTACAAACGAGAACAAGTTACAACATATCACCAAATGAAGAAGGAAAAGATTTCCTCTTGGTCGTCTTCAAGTGCTCCATGCATATTACCGTAAGTTTTGGCTTATCTTGCCTTCAAATGCCTGAAGATTTTTTCACAGACCAAAACTTGGGCCATCTGCTTGCCCACAGACAGGTTTACACTTAACGGGAAATTCTTAAACAGATAAATATGTTAGCAACTAGAAACTTGTGTCGCTTCTCCCCCCTGTCGATAAAGCAAAATGACTTTTGTGGTCACTGTATTTCCCACGATCTTGGGCAGATTCTGGGTTTGGGGAAAGGAAGCACCATAGCTGCTCGGCTGGGAAAGCTAGAAGTTATAACCACACACAAGTGAATAGCTCTGATACATGAGAAAGGAATGGAAGATGAGACCAAAAAGTTAGCATGCCCTGGATTCAGGAAGAAATTGCAGGAGTTTGCAGACACAAGGAATGCTATGGACAATTTGGGGAGCTAGTTCCGCATATTTGAGAGATTATTACTAGACAGTTGTTACTGGTCAGCCTTGGCTTTGCGGGTTCCCCATAGACCTGGTTCAGCTTCCCATCCCCTAAGAGTTCAATCAGAGAAGGGAAAGTGGTAGTGAAACAGGAAAGGAATTTATTTTCAGTGTGGCTACACTATGAAGAATAGCAGTCTAGAGACCTAGTATCTGTCTTTGAGGTACTGAAAAATAGCTCCACGATTACGTTGGTAGAGTAAAAGAGCAATGAGCAAGTATGCGTAGTCAAGCAGTCTTCTTCAAACTAAGGTCTGGTCGATCATTATCTCAAGTTGGGTTTTGTGGGGTTTTGCTGGTGCCAAGAAAATCATTCCTGCTTGAGGAGGGCAGTGTCAGTTTCTCTCGTGGGGTGGTTCTCTGAAAGGCATGTTGTTTATGTAACTTAAGATAAGTTAAGGAAAAGAAGTGACTCAAGGAAAGAAAATGTGTTAGACAAAAGAGTCAGGACAATGATGGGATCCTCCTTTAAAATGAAGCACTATGGAAAGAAAATTTTAACACATTTACTGAGTGCTACTAAAAAAATTCCCAACTCCTGAGTTATTTTTCTAAAAAAAAAAAATCCTACGAAAAGATGCCAACTGATATTCAGCCATTTTTGGAGACTGTACTAGTCTCTTTCTTCACAAAGACTGAACCACAAGGTGGATGGGCTACATGGGTTATACTGTGCTCCCAGGAATCATGAGATTTTGAAAATGTTTGCCGAGGCATCAAAAAAGAGATGAATCCAATATGAGAAACTGAAATCAGATACTAGGAGCTCTGACCTTTTAGGAAAGAGAAAAGCCCAGTAGCACTGCAGGCTCCGTGCCTATGCAGAAAGGATTAGCTTGACCTACTCGGCAAGCAAATCCTTGTGACAGTAGGCACTGTGTGGGGGGGTCTTCTGCTTGCTAGGGGGACCTTCTCTTTGAATCCTCTTTTTTTGTGGCAAGAGAAAGGAACTTTACAATTGTAACTGACATTTCTATAGGACATGGAAACTAAAGGTGGTAAAACTGTGATAAAACTAAAGGCATGGGACCAGGGAGAGAGCTTAACTGCACGGCTCCTGCCTGTCAAGCATGAAGTTCTGAGTTCGATTCCCAGTACCAAAACAAACAAGCACTAAAGACGTGCTAACACTGACAAAACAGTACCTCACTAGCCTCACTTCTCAATACTCACCAGAAAACCCTCACCCTCAAATTCTGCCCCAGTTTAGCTAGCCGTCTTGATTGTTCACTGTAAGGTCTTTAAAAACCCTCTCAGTTGCCACTACCTCTTACCATGTTACTCATCTGTAGTTCCATGTCCTTACAGTGGCATTCATTGCCCAAAGTCTCAAAATGTAGCTGGGCATGGTAGCACACACCTGTGACTGATGCCAGCACTTGGGAGACGGAGGCAGGAAGATCCCTACAAGTTTGAGTCCAGACTAAACTGTGAAGTGAGTTCAAGGGCAATCTAAAACCCATAGTGAGATCTTGTCTCAAAAAAACAAACAAACAAACAAACACCATAGAAAGAACTACAGAAAAAAAGAAAAAGTCTTCAAATGCATACTCATTTTAACAGGTATTTTACTTTACTTTTTTATTTTTGTCTTTTTGAGACACTATGTAGTTCATACTGGCTTTGAACTCACTTGAAGCCCGGGTTGGCCTCCGGCTCATCGTTATCCTCTGCCGCAGGTGGCGCCACACCCAGCTCCTAACAAGTATTTTAAACAGATTTCTCAATCTATGTTTATTCATAGTTGGTAAAAGAACACTTTTTAAAAATCTTTTATTTTATGGTACATTTTAGATATACATTTAGATAACATTCACCTTAAGGAGTTTATACCTGTACATGATATATCTTGTTTCTCCTTTTTTCCCATTCCCCTCCCCTGTTTTCAACTCCTCTTACCCTCCTTATTTACAAAAGCTTTGTTTCCATTTTCTCCTTCTCTTTTCTTGTCCCTGTTTTCGTTTCTCTCTCATCTTCCCTTGTTCCCCTTCTCATTTGAGCATTTTCTTCCCATTTCCCAGTATCCACTATATATTTTGGTCTTTATTTACATTTTTGATTTCTCACACCAGAGAAACTATGCAGTATCTACCCATGTGTGTCTGATGTATTTCACTTAAGAATGTAATGTTGAAGAAGTCACCAAGAAGCAAGCCTTTCCTGTGAATCAGGGCCATGCACGGGTCACTGAGGGGTGAGCCAGATGCCAGCCCTTTGCAAGGTCAGGCTGGGAAACAAGAAGAGCCAAGGTGCCTCCCCACCCCCGTCATAAGTGACTGGCTGATCTGGAGAAAGACAGACTGCAGTGATGGCTATTGAGGTGAAATACAATTTAATGGTTGCAGTGTTTAGTGTTTCGGTGACTTTCCAAGCCTAAAGCTGGTGGTCTGATCATCTATTCAGAGGATAACAATAAGCAATATAGCATCTACGGGGGATCTCCTTCTGAGGGTGGTGGCCATTGTTGATTCTTTATTGTCTTGTTTTGAAGTCCTGTATCATTTTCATTGTTTTGTTGAGTTGGATTTTGTTCTGTTTTGTTTTGTTTTATTTTTATTGTACCCAATGGCATGGGTAGATATAGTAGCCATTTTGGATTATTTTGGACTATTATCTTGTTTTGAAGTCCTGTATTGCATTCATTGTTTTGTTTTTAATTGGTTCTATTCTGTTCTGTTTGTTTGATTTTACTATGTCTGAAGTTATGGGCAGCTATTTTGAAGACAGCAGGAGGCATTATGGTAACCATTTTTGATTTTGTATTGTTTTGAAGTCCTGTGTCACAGAGGTTTGTTTTGATAGGCTTTGTTCTGTTTGTTTTGCTTGGTTTTATTTTTTAAAAAAAAAAGACTGTGATCTCAAGGTGCATCCATTTAGCTAGAAATGTCTCAAGTTTATCCTTCTTTATGGCTGAGAAGTACTCTATTATATGAAAAAACCCCCACATCTTTATTCATTCATTTGGAGATGGGCATTTGGGCTATTTCCAAGATTTAGCTATTATAAACTGTTTTGGTGTAAACATGAGTATGCACATATCACTGTGGTATGATACTTTCAATTCTTTCAGGAAGATATCAACAAGGGGAATAGCTGTGTCAAATGGAAGCTTTAATTTTAGTTTTTTTTTTTAAAAGAATCTCTACACTGGTCTCCAGAATGGTTGCACCAGTCAACACTCCTACCACAGTGAAGAAGCATTCCTTTTTCCCCATGGTCCCACCAGTATTTGTTATTGGCTGATTTCTTTCTTTCTTTCTTTCTTTTTTATTGGCTGATTTCTTGATAACAGCCATTGTTTTGGGGGTAAGATGGAGCAAAGAACACTTTTGATTGATTTTAACTTCACATGGAGTTAATAGATATGCAAACAATTAGGGAAAGTTTTGAACATAAGGGTGACTTGACTAAAGATTTATAAAAATCTTGTTTCACAATTAATTCTAGAAGTTATAATGATTTCCATTTCCATTTCTCTAGGATTGATTCTAATAGTTTTCAAATATTTCCATAGTCACATATGTCCCACTAAAAGATCTCTGGGAAATTCATCAGAAATTTCATTTATATTTGATGAAAATTTTTGAAGTTTTTCTTCTTTGCAAGTATCTAAGAAATAAATGATGGTCATGAATTTTAGCATCATCTGACCCATTGCTTTTCAGTGAGCATCCAAATCTCGGTGAGAATGACTAAGATATGAAAAGATGATATTTTTCTTCCTGCTACCAATGACTCTGGTCATTTTGACAATAAGCATTTACTTAGTAGTTTGAGCTTTCATCTGTTGGTTATAATTCAATAACTTCTTATGTAAAATTTTTCTAGTAACTAATAAGTAAGTTTTAATAAAACTGTAATTTCACTAAAAGATAATTTAGATTAACTATTCATTTTTGTCATCAGTGTAGTTTCTTTTTTTACTTTTGGTTTTAGAACAATAAACAATTTAAAACTATTGGAAAAAATAATAAATTTCTATTTTAGAGATAGTATGTAAATTGGAAAATTTTTTGTGTTTGAACTACAATTTATACTTAAAATTACTGCACAAATAAAAACAATTTGGTTACTTAAAATGGCAGAATTGAAGTGATTTGAGTTTTGTCTCTTTGTCTTTAAAATCACTGTGCTGTCATTTTTTATATATAAACATTTTTTAAGTATAGAAATATGAAAATTTCACTGTTATTATCAAAATAACATGAATTATATCCATGTGTGTAAGAAACTAATGAAATTACTGAGAGTACTCTGCATTCGTTTCTGGTGGAATGAAATTTTTGTTGAAGAAAATGTAATTTAAAAGGTGCTAAGTTAAACATTAGTTATATATTAGAACTCAACAGAAACTGCAGTAGTTATTCATAATTTAGACCAATTGTTTTCGGTTTTTTTCAGGGAAGACAGTTTTATCACTGACATTGTTTAAAATTGCATAGAATTGTGATAATGAAATCAGTCTAACTCTTGGTCAACTTTCTCACAGTTACTGACTGATCCTGGCTCAAATGTGATGCACCACTGGCAATGCATCCTTCAGTGTGGGTGCTCCAAGGGTCTCTGCAGTAAGGAAACTAGAACAAGAAAACTACAAATAATTTTGAAATTAAAACTCATACAAAATATCTAACTGTTTGTAAAACATTTTTCTAAAACTTGACGCTAGGAGAGTAATTTTGTGATTTAAAAAAAAATAAAGAAAAAGTTAGGTATGGTGACATACATCTGTTATCCCAGCACTTGAGAGGCTGAGGTAGGAGAACTTCCATGAGTTCAAGGCTAGCCTAGATTACATAGCAAGTTCATGGCCAATGTGAATTACATAGCAAGACTCTTAAATAAATAAATAAATTTTTAAAACCTCAAAAAGCCAAGGGTGCTGGTGCATGCCTGTGATCTCAGCACTCTGGGAGGCGGAGGCAGAATGGTCCTACAGCTCAACCCAGACTAAGTAATTTATCAGATTAGCAAGACTTTGTCTCAAAATAAAAAATAATAAAAATTTAAAAATTTAAAAGTGCTGGGGATATAGCTCAGTGCAAAAGTCATGGGTTCGGTCCCTAGTATGGGGAGAGGATACGTTTTTATTTTTAAGATTTTAATTTTGAACAGATTGCTGTGAAAAGAGTCATTTAAACATGTATTATTAAAAAATAAATAAATAAACATGTATTATAAGCATCCCAGGTTGGACTGAGATGAATGTCCTCTGGAGTTTGTAAGCATTGTTCTCCAATATAGTGTTTGATGGGCTGGTGTATAATCATCTTTAATGCCTTTTCAGATCTAACACTCTGTGCTATTACATTTTTGTGAATTAAAGAAGAAAATCTCTTCCCTTTTTCCCCACAGGTACCCTCCCTTTTCAATATTCAGGTATTTTTTTGAAGGGGGAGAGGAAATTAAACACTTGCCTCTTTCTGCATTCCCAGAATCCCCACACTGGAAAGATATGAGGACTTGCAGAAAGTATTCGAGAAATAAGAACTCCAAGACAAATTCTTTTTCTGGGTTTTCTGAAACTAAAGGTATCCCCAGACAGGTAGATAATGCTGGAATGGACCGCATTCATTATGCAATGGTAAATTTTAGGGCACAGTCTGAAGACAGACAAAGGGAGTTGATATCATTGCACATAAAATGTCAACTGAGGAATTATTTTTATCAGAAGAATTTCTAAAATGATATTCCACATGGAACAACTGATTTTGTCTCTACTGTTTCTAAAAATTAGTTTTATTCTTAGAAAGTGTGTGTGTGTGTGTGTGTGTGTGTGTATTTTATACAATTGGTTACCTGAGGGAATATGAAAGTATGTCTTTGCCTCGAAGAGACATTATGGCAACCACTGTTGATTTCCTATTACTTGTTTTGAAATCCTGTGTCTCTTACACTGTCTTTTTTTTTTAAAGGGGGTAAAATTAAACACAACAAAACACAACAGAACAAGACATAAGAAAGCATAAATTTCAAAGCTAGACAACCAGAGCACTGTCTTGTTTTGATTGGATTTATTGTGTTTTATTTTGTTTGGTTTTATTCTAAAATAAAATTTAAAAAAAGAAATATTAACATTTCAGGTGGGAGAAGTCTGCTGAAGTAGCGTTATTTCTTTTTTTAAATTTTGGTCCAATTGATAGCTCTAACATAACAAGACATAGGAAGAGAAGATGTCATTTGGCTTATCCAGGTTTGAGGCTTTATATAGTACTAAGATGTTTTGGAGTTAGCCTGTGCTAGCTGGCAAGAGCCAATTACATGCATCTTTTCCAGAATTCTCTGTTCAGGGGCATTTTGGTAACAGCTTAAAATGATTCCCAGTCGGAAAATCTACATTAAGGAAATCAGCAAATGCTACAAATCAGCCCTCAGTAACTCCAAAGTTGCTTGTTAAACATTTACAAAAATCTTAAATTCAGCAGAAAAAATAAAGTAAATTCAATGAAAAGAGAAAAACTATGAAATTGGGAAAAGAATTGCTAAACTTTTTTTATTTAAAGAAAGAAAGAAAAGAAAATTTAAAAAATAAAAAACAAGAAAAAAATAGGACACAGAATTCAAAAAAATTAACATCATAAAATTGCTAGTTGATAATTACATATTGTCATCTTTACAATAGTTGTTAAAATTACAAAATCAAAGCATAAAAAGTGGCTAGACACTCAAACATTGACAGTGCAAACTCTTCTGTTCAATGATCTAACAGAAATTTAGTAATATGGTCATCTATCTTACACACTATACATACCGTTATATCCTTTAGAGCACTTTCCTTCCCTTTCACTTTTATAATATCTATGATACTTTTTGGATCCCATTATCCTGTCAGTTCTTAGTATTTTTTACACTAGAGAGACAATGCGATATTTACTAATGTTAGTCTTGTTTATTTCACTAATGAGGATATTCTCAGTTTGTCTCCATTTACCTATAAAGACCTCAAGATCATCCTTTTTATAGATGAATAGTATTCCATTGTATAAAAATGCCAATTTTTTTCATCCACTCTGTGGTTGATGGGCATTTTGGTTGTTTTCAAGATTTAACTATCACAAATTGTGCTGTTATGAACATGGGTGCACATATATCGCTGTGACATGACTTTTTCAATTTTTCTGGGAAAATATCCAGGAGGGGAATAGCTGGACTGAATGGAACTTCCAATCCTAGTTTTTTGAGGAATCTCCATACTGATTTCCACAGTGGTTGCACCAGTTTGCACTCCCACCAACAGTGCAGAAGTGTTCCTTTTTCCCTGCAGCCTTGCCAACATTTCTCATCAGTTGTTGATGGCAGCTATTCTTTCCAGGGTGAGATCAAATCTCAATGATGTTTTAATTTGCATTTCTCGAATGACCAGTGATGGTGAACATTTCTTCATGTATTTATTTGCCATTTGTATATCTTCATCTGAGAACTGTGTGTTCATCTCAGATGCCCATTTTTGGAGAGGGTCTTTGAATTTGGGGGGCTTGATGTTTTTCAGTACTTTATATGTTCTGGATATAAGTCCTTTGTCTGAGGGATTGTTGGCTAAGATTCTTTCCCATCCTGTGGGTTTTCTTTTCACTTTGTTGGTGATTTCTTTTGAAGTAGTGTTATTTCTTATGCATCCTCACAGCTCAACACTAACTGGTTCTCCCAGAACAAATTGCTAAATCATTTCTAGATATCTTGAATGCGTGCTAGCCATGGACTTAAGAAGGGAATAAAATTGAGAATGATGTTGGAGTTTCCAAAGGCTCCCTGTGAATGGTCAAGTGTCTATAGATAGGGTCCAGTGTGCCAACCTAAAATTCTCTAAAATGAGAATAGAAATTACCATGTTGTAAGAGAAATTTGTAATTTTAAGGGAAATCTCCATTTGTAAAGATAGTTCTCTCTCTTACCAAAAAGAGAGACAAGAATCACGTTTAAAAAAAATCTCGCCAATAGAAAAGACAGTGACTTAAATCTACGTAACAAAACTTATCCTTGTTCACCATGCTTGTTTTAGGAATTCTTCTATATCTGATGTTTCTCCAGATAACAAGCTCAAAATAAGCCTTGCGTCAAAGAGACATATTTGGGGGTGGTATATTTTGGTCTCTTATGGTCATATTTGGTGGTAGCATGCTCAGAATGAAATCAACAGACACTTTACCATTCAGAGAGAGGGATTTGGAAACCATACCACCATTCCAATCTTATTCCCTTCTTAAATCGATGCTAAACATAAGATTAAGACATTGAGAAATAATTTAGTTCTTCAGTCCTGTTATCAGAATAAGTCCGGACTATTGACTTTTGAGTCACTGCTCAAAGGCCAGTACTTGGGAAACAAGAACTGGTAAGAAAGAATCATGTTTATCCAAAGCCCAGCAATCTTGAGAAGATAGAAATGCACCTCCTCAAAGCTCTGTTTAGTTGGACTCAGAGGCACAAAGAACTTTTAAAAGGAGAGGAAAAGCGGAGCAGAACAGGAAAGCTAAATACTGAGTGTGGTCTTCACAATCCAGGTGTGTATCTTCTTTTTCCTTCTTCTCTGAGCACAGCAATAGACTTCAACCTCATAATAGGTCCTATAATCCTTTTAATACAGTCATTACATAAATTAGATCACAAAACTAGATTAAAGAGGAGCATTAAAAATTTCATCTGATGTTCTTGATTGTGTGAACCTAAAGAAAGATCATTTAGCAATAACATTTGAACCATTTAAATGGGGCTTCTCTTTCAAATTTAGAATGCTGGATGTAACCCTTGCAAAAGTATTGAGGAAGAGCAGAAGGGAAAAGGAAAGAGAGGTAAAAGTAACTGTTAAAGCCACCTTCCAAACAGAGCAGGCCTGTTACCAGCTGGTGTGGAAGCACAAGAGATAACACCACCTCAAAGATGCCACCCCCAAACATTGTTTTTCTTTGTATTTTTAAAAGAGTAATGGCTGGGGGTTTAGCTCAGCAGCGTAAATGCCTGCTTGGCAAACTCAAGGTCGTGAGTTCAATCCCTGTACAAAAAAAAAGGAATAATGACAAAGTCCATAAATTTATCACTATATCACATATTGCATTTTCCTGTCTTTCATTTTTCTCTCCATTTTTCCCTTGAATTCTAGAAACTCTGCAAAATTAAGCTTAGTCTGTGTGTTAGTCAGCTTTCTAGTATGACAAAATACCTAAGGAAAGTTAATCTAAAAGGAGAAAATGTTTCTTTTGGCCCATGTTTTCAGAGGTTGCAGCCTATGGTCACTTGGCCTATTGCTTTTAGGCATGTGGTGAAGCAACACATCATGGCGAAAGCAATTGGCGGAGACAGCTGGAGGGAGGGGATGGGAGAGGGAGAGAGAACATGGGATCCCAAGTACCTTCAAAGTCACATCTCCTCTCCATGACCTACCTCTTCCAACTAGACCTCACCCCTAAAATGTCCAACCTCCCCCAATAGTGCCATTAGCTAGAGAACAAGCCTTCAACACAGAAGTTTTTGAGGGGACATTTACCACCCAACAGTAACAATCCAGTACACCTCAGCCACTGCTTCATGTTACAGCACAGCAGCTAAGGGAGACATCTACCCACTTTAAATGCAGCGATTTGTTTCAATCCTGAGACCTCATCTTTCAAGGATGCTAGAAGATTCTGAAGCTTCCTCTGGAAACAAAAGGCTCATTCATTTTGGTGGGGGGAGGGAATTAACACAGATGGAATTGAGCTCAGAACCGTTAAAACATTTTTTTTTACAGTTAAAATAATGGCTTTGTCTTGTTCACAGCCAGTGGAGTGTGTTATCGAAAGACTGAAGGAAACAGCCGGAGATGGCTTGTAAGAGATAAGGTTTATAAGACTTATTAATGGGCGTGAGCAGGAGTGAACAGGACAGACTGAGTCTTACTAACAGGAAGGATAGGGCCTACTGGTAACAAGTTAGATGGGAGCTTGCCGGCAAAGTCCAGTGGTAGCTGGCCAGACAGTAAACTGCCAGCATGGCTTACAGCATCAGGCCAGAGAGAAGACTACTGCCAAGGCCAGTGTCAGCCAGCAGGACAATAGCTTCCACAGAGCTCTGTTCTGTGCCTGGTTTGGGGAGGGACCGGGGCTTCACATGCTGTGTTACATGCACAGAGACATCATCAGCTTGCTTTGTTTTATTGCATCAACAGGATTTCAAGGAACAGGCTGACTTAGCATATGGGCAGGAAGGTAAGTTAAACAAATAATACTAGTCTGTCGGTTCCCAGTGTCCTTCAGATAAAACTTGCCCAGACAACCTGATCCAGAAACACTTTCGCTTGAGTTGGCAAGACTCTTGGGAATACAAAAGGGGCATTTCAAGGATATAGTGCTAGATGCCCTAGTTTTCCTCGGGGTTGATTCTTATACAAATATAAAACAAATGTGTGCCAAAGATTTTATACAACTCTTTTATTAACGAGAGAACCAGTAAGATGCTATTAAGTTTAAAGAAAAATTTGGACAGCCACATCTATATAAGTCATTAGAAAAGAAGAGATGTTAAAAACCTAACATTTGTTAGTAGATTGGTAAAATGTAATGGTTGAAATTACCTTTTCTATGAGGTGTAATCAAATGTGTCTTTATTGGAAAATATTTATTTGCATCTCTATGTATAAGAATCATTTAAGTTACTTTCAGTTTTAAGCAACTTACAGCGTTGAAAAGCAACCCAGGTACAGGCAGAGAAAAGCACAGGACTCTGTGAAATCCTGTAAGCCCCAGTGGTCTTCTAGATCAAGACTAGCTTTGCATTTAAAGAATACTTTCCACCCATTTCAGAGTCTTCCAGTTTTCCCCCAAGAGCTTAAAACTTATTTATCAACTACAACAACTAAGCAGGGTGACTTTGTAAGTAGATTCTTTAAAGCAGTGATTAAAGAGGATCTGTTAACATTTACCACTTTCCTACCTTAACCTAGCTCCTTTCTTTCCTAGTATATCTTTCTGCTTCAAATTTTCATCATGGAATACTCAGGGGGTGGAGTAATGTGGAAAACTTTAAAATTTTACCCTACAAAACTTCAGACAATAGAGTCATTGTTTGTCATACCCTTGTTAGCAGGTGGTTTACTTTTGATACTTCCAAATAGCTTAGAAAGTTGTCCAACTACCTGACTTTCTCATTGCCTGCAAAGTGGTCTCAAAATCAAGCAAACCAGGGCAGTTTGTCAGAATATTTTATATTCATTAAATCATCCTGACATTTGCTATATTCAACTTTAAGATAAAAATATTGGCTGGTGAGCAGTTTGTTGGTCTGGAAAACTCATTCTCTTCCTCCTTGTTTTAATGATAGAGCCTACAGCTGAATGTAAAATTTAACCTCCGCAGTTTCACATGGTAACCCTAACATCTCCTCCCAGACCCCAAGCTCCAGCCATGCTTAATTTGTCTCCATGTGTGACTTGGGGCATGCTTGAGACAGTGTTCTGTCCTGCTGACTGAAAGCTTCGATTCTGTCAAACAAAATATGTTCTCCCCTACTCATCTAAATTTTCTGTTTCATAACAGAAGCCAGAAATTTTCAGGATCACAGTGTTAGAACCCACAGAAATTTTCCTTGGCTAAGAGGCAAGAAATTACAACCAACAGCTAACTATCAAAGTCCTTGCTCAATAGGAACAATGAGTATGTGAACACGAGGTATTGAAATAGAAGCACAGGAACATCCTAACTGGGAATAATTCTTAAATGAAAGTACAACAAGATACTATTCCACAAAACTGAAAAATACAAAAATAAAATCTGAATTAAATTTTAATGCTTAATCTAAATTAGAGTGTGCAGGTATATATTGATAAAGCTGTGAGATTAAATGGCTCATAATTGTATCAGTTGCTTTCCCATCCCTGGGACAATATCCCTGACAACTGTAACCTAAAGGATGAGACTATGTGGTTCACAGTTTAAGAGGGTCTAAACCATAGTTGATTTGTTTCAAGGAAAAATTGGCATGGGGGAAGGGCACAGCAGAAGAAAACTCAACCTTTGGTAGCCAGCAAGTAGAGTGTGAAAGGAAAAGCATAGAATATACCCATCCAGAGAGAAAGAGAAGAGGAAGTAAAAAGAATTAAGATGTGTTATGTACATTTCTCAACTCTTTAATCATTATGTACTGAAAACATGTGCTAATTAAAATTTAAAGTTCAAACTGAAAAAAAATGAAATACACCCCTCCAGTTCATATGCGTGGTGACCCCACCTCTTCTAGTCAGATCACAAAACTGAAAAATATGAAAATAAAATCCTAATAGCATATTAGCTATGAATTCACCAGTGAATCACTGATGAGTATAGCACCCTTAGATTCAATCACTTTCCAAAAATCTCTCAACACAAGAGACTCTGGGGGTTTATTTAGATCTGAACCAAACAATTATCAAGAATTAGAATTTTTACCCTTTTATCCGAGTCCATCTGGGAATACTACAAAATACAGTAAACCAAAAATAATTTATTTGAGGAAAAAATCAAGAAGTTGATGAAGATAAAACTAAATGGAAAGACATACCATCTTCATGAATTAGAAGTATAAATATTATTTAAATGTTCATATCCAAAGTGATCTACAGATTCAATGTAATCCAATGGCATTTTTCATAGAAATATAAAAGCAGCCAGGGATTTAGCTCAATGGCATAAGCACCTGCCTTACAAGCACTAGGCTGTGAGTTCAATTCCCAGTAAAAAAGAAAAAAAAAGAAATAAAAAAGTAATTATAAAGTTCTTAATGGGATCACAAAAGATCACAAATAGTCAAGAATAAAGTTAGAAGCATCATAATTTATGATTTCAAATTATATTACAAAGCATTAGTAATCAAAATAGTGTGATACTGGCATAAAAACAGACACATAGAGCCCAAACATATATCATCAGTTGATTTTTAGCAAAGATGCCAAGAACACACAAAGGCAAAATGTGTGTTCAGTAAAGAGTATTGGGGAAACTGGATTTCCAAATGCATGAGAATTAAATTGACCCTTGTACACTACTCACAAATAAATTCAAGATGACTTAAATACAAGACCTAAAACTCCAAGAAGAAAACATCAGAAAAAAAAGAGAAAACAGCAGAAAATCTCTGTGACTTTGGTCTTGATGATGATTCCCTAGATACCCACCCAAAACACAAGCAACTAAAGCAAGTGGAACTATGTGGAACTTAAAAGCACCTGCACAGCAAATAAAATAATCAACAAAATAAAAAAAATCTTCATATTGGAAAAAAAAATTGTAAATCATATATTTGGTAAGACTATCTAAAATATATAAAGAACTCACACAACTCAATAGTAAAACAAAACAAATGACAACATCAAAAGAGGTCATGCATGTATCTTCTATCCAAAATGCTTGGGACCAGAAGTGCTTGAAATTTTTTTTTTTTCAGATTGCAGAATATTTGCACATTCAAAATGAGATATTTGGTGAATGGAACCTAAGTCTAAATATAAAATTCATTTATGTTTCATATATACCTTATCAAAAAGCCTGAAAATAAACAGTATTTTGGATGCACCTGCATTTTAACTGCAACTTGTCACCTGAGGTTGGATGCAGAATTTTCTTTTCCTAGCATTATGTTGATGCTCAGAAAGTTTCGGATTTTGGAGCATTTTGCATTTTGAGCTTTTAGATTAGAAATGCTCCATAGTAACCAGGTATAAAAATGGTCCAAATCTTTGGAAAGGCATTTTTCCAAAGAAGACAAATATGTAGTTGAAAAGGGGTTCAACATCACAAATTATCAGGGAAATACAAATCAAAACCATAACAAGTCATAACATCATACATGGTAGAACGATGTTACCAAAAAGACAAGATGTAAGTGTTGGAGAGGATGTTCAGAAAAGAGAATCTCTACTTAAAGTTTATGGAGTGTAAACTGGTACAACCCCTGAGGAAACAGTATGCAAGTTCATCACAAGGTTAAAAATAAATCTAGCATATGATCTAGACATCCCTCTTCTGGTTCTAAAACTAAATGAAATGAATCACTTTCTCCAGAGATATTTGCCTGTCCAAATTCACTTCAGAATTATTTTTAATAACCAAGATACAAAAACAACCAAGAAGTCCACTGACAGATGAGAATAGATAAGGAAGTTATTTAAAATATGCAAAGGAATATTACTCAGCCTTTTAAAAGATCCTGTCAAAGAGCCTCAACATTAATGAATTTGAGGCACATTATGCTAAGTGAAATAACCCAGATACAGAGAGCCAAATGCTGGAAAATCTTAGTTAGACATGGAATCTTAAAAAAAAAAAAAATCAAATATATAAACAGAGAAAGCAGAGCAAGGGTTACCAAAAACGAAAGTAAGTGGGAAATGAAGAGACATTGGCCACAAGAAACAAGATTGCAGTTATGTATGGTGATTAATTCTGATTTTCTAATGTACAGTGTGGTGACTATAATTAAAAATGCTGCATTGAAACCTGGAAATTGGCTGAATGGATTTCAGATGTTCTTACTGCACATACATATACACACACATGACATGTGAAGAGATAGATACGTTATTTGCTTGACTATAGAAATAGTTTCATCAAGTATATATGTAAAAAACCAAAATACAATGAAAGGTTTATGTAAGACAAATTTATTTCAGTATTATTTATAAGAGCAAAACATTGAAAGCAACCTAAACCCAATATAAAGATTGATAAGGAAATAGTAGTTTACATATATTTCCAAATAAGAAGTGTTTAAATAACAATTATAAAGAGTTTAAACACACAAGAAAATTTGTAATAATGGGACTTTAAAAATAGTTTTCACTGGGGCTGGGGATTTAGCTCAGCGGCATAAGCTCCTGCCTTGCAAGCAGGCAGTCGTGAGTTCGATCCCTGGTACTGATAAAAAAACAAAAACAAACAAAAAGATAAAAATTTTTAAAAAAAGTTTTTATTGTGAAAAAAGGTCAAATACCTACACATTTTACATTTTTCATGATCTTTAATATTATTGAGTAGAAATGTTAACTTATTTCGTCAGTAAACCAGTAGGCAAAGTTGGGGAAACTCAGAAGGCAAATCTAGGTCTTCTAAAAATAAAATGTGCAAATATACTTCCACCAAATTAGAGAAAAACATTGGTTTTTCTTAAACCGAAATTAGTCTTTCAACTGCGTGATAAACTTCTATGTATCCATCAGCCTGCTTGACAGTTACCAACCCGAACAAATTTTCATCTGCCTGTTCACTTGCCCACTCTGGGATTACTGGGAAGCTAATCAGCTACTGTATCATTTCATCTGAAAATGTTTTGGCATGTCTTTCTAAAAGATAAGCATTTCTTTAAAAAAGAAGAAGGAGGAGGAGGAGGAGGAGGAGGAGGAAAGGAAAGAAAGCCAAACAACTGAATTACTTTTGCCACCTAAGAAATCAACAAAAATCAGCATAACTCATCAACACATAGAGCCTTGAAAATACCAATAATATTTCAAATAAATAATCACAATTTTATTCCATCAGTTTCTTTTGTCCTATGCAATTCACTCTGCTTCACTTGGTTTTTGGGTCAGAAATCTTGTTTCACAAAGTTATCAGCTTCTAGACCAAAACAAAAATGAGTCCTGGAAGTCCTGACTTAGTTTCCCAGTACAGTCTGAAAGTTGTTTAAAAGGAAGTCAGCTTAGAAGCTTATATTTAGAAGTCCATTCTTTCAAGCATCAACAGTTCAAAGTACCCAGAGCCATCATTTCCATGAGGCTTTGAGATTGTATTACTGAAGATCTGATATCTGGTTTATTACTTATAGCAGAGCCTAAAGGCAAGCATGGGAGAAAAATAGAAAAAAAAAAAAAAGAGATCTGTAAGACTGGGTGGCTATGGTTAATTTATTACAGTAACCAGCAGTGCCAGATGGAGAACAGAGCTGTCTAACGCATGAGTGTTTTGTAAGGATTTGATCAATGTTTCCCCTCAAGGATGAGAACTGGTTTTGGACAGCAAGGGCATTACAAAATATTCAGGACTTTCCTGTAATGTGTCACTGAACTATTTATATCAGTGACATTTTACCTGCACAACCTTCACCTGGGGCAGGGTGCAACATCCCTTCTGGTTGGACAACTCTTCTGATATTACTTTTGCAATAGCATTGAGCTACTCAACAAACGTAATTATTTCTAACATTCTCTTTTTTGAGAAGTGAAAGAGCAAATCTTTATGAGTTTTCCATAGGTACTCTGGGAATCTCCAAGGCAGTTTTCAATGTAAAAAGAAGTTTTTTTTTTTTTTTCTAAATTTACTATCTGATGTTAGGAAGACAAAATCTATGGCTTTAACAGGACATGTAGTAAGATCAAGGGTGCCCAAGAAAACTAAGGCAACTATTCCACATTTTCAGATAAGCACAGAAGTAGATAAAATAATGTTAAAGAATCTTACACTCTTTGAGAGGTGAGGGGACTTTGTTCTTCGTAATCACGGACGTGATAAAATCAACTCACAAAGCACAAAAGATGATGCAATATAATCTGTACTATCTGGGCCTATTATACAACAGGTAAATAATAAGTGCTTGTTATCTCTTGTTAAGAGCTCTATGATTTGGGGGTAGGTGAAATGCCCTAAAATTGCACCATGGTGAGGTTTAGTATCTTTAACTCTGTGAAAATACCACAGGATACTTTACACGTCAAAGGAGTCAATTGTACAGTATGTAAATTAGAGTTCAATAAAGCTATTATTTTTCAACAAGTTAACAAAAAGAGCTCAATTTATTATTTTAGTAGAGGGAAAGCCAAATTCTATTTTTACATTAATTCAATATTTGGCAATAAAGGAGTCCAAGTTCTTTTTTAAAATTATCTTTTGAACAAACCCATCAAAACTAAGAAAACTTTGCCAAAATGTTAACATATTTTATTTTTTCTTTTCAGACAAACAAGACAAATATGGTTTACTTTCGGCAAACCTTCTATAGTTTTCTATATCCACTTAAGTTTTGTCTTACTCTTATTTTGTATTCTAGAACTGATGTTTTCCTTTAAGAGCAAGCTACTCATATTTCCCCTGGAAAACAAACAAAAATTCCTTTACTTTGGGGATCTTACTGTACTTCTCAATACTGCTGCAACTGTTTGCATATAGGTGTGTATGTCTGACTGGAGATTGAACCCAGGGTCTTCCCACTGAGCTATTCCACAGCTCTTTATTTTCTGAGACAGTGTCTTGCTAAGTTTTCCAGGCTGATCTTGAACTTGTGATCCTCCTGCTGCAGTGTCCCGGTGCAGGGATTACAGGTGTGTGCTACCGTATCCTGCTATACAGTTTTAATCACCAACATTATCTATAACTTTGAACAAATTAACCAGTATCTATTTCATGGAGAGAACTGGGAGATGAATAATTGGTAATTGAGTGTTCTATAAAAGCAGAACTGAGCACATTCATTAATACTACCCACAAGTATACCACTCTGTAGCACTGTAAAATAAGAAAGTCACATATGTATATATTTTAAAAGCTATGTTTAGAAACCAATGTTTTTGCCTTCTATTATAGAAATTATCTAGGCTGTAAAGATTATCTAATTATTAATGTAATTAGTCCAAGATTTTAAAATTAACCCGAGGATATCATAAATTATGTTTAGCTAACACTATGGAATATAATGCTGACACCTAAAAGATTGTCAACATTATAATTCAATATGGTTCAACCCATAATTTTATGTATTTCATAATCACTAACATTATTAAGTACTAATGTTAGCTTATTTTATCAGTAGACTAGTATATAGCATTGAGAAAGTTCAGAAAGCAACCTAGATCTTCTAAAAATGAAAATGTACAAAGGCACTAGAGACACTAAAGTCAGAGGTAAAAATTGTATTTTCTTAAACCAAAATGATAAATCAGACAGATATGTCCAGAGATTTACTACTATTGTGTATTGTATTGTATCTTATACGTATATATTAAGATCATATAAAATGCTTGTCAGAACTTTCTGAAAGATTTTTATTAAAAATCTAGAACATTTAGAGTATTAAACAAAGTTTATTACCTAGGAGTTTTAGAAATGTTAGATTTTTGTGAGTAATTATTGCTCTCTGTAAGTCAACTACAACAAAATATGTTAAATTTAAAAGACCTTATAATATAATTTATTAATAACCTCCCAAGACAAGAAAACATTTCACACACACAATGAGAGAGGAAAGTTTTACTCCATTTCAGACAGCTGGCTGGCTTCTGCTTTATAATCTCAGCCACAGATTAGGTGTAAACATAGAAACAAAGAACTCAGTGTTCCCATTTTCCTTTCTAGTGGGAGAAAAATATTATCTTGATTAATTTGAGTTCATGAGTAGCTAAATAAACAAAAGACTGACAAACTGGATTAGCTATCCTTCCTCTCCCAATAGAAAGTACAACCCCATTCTCCATATTACACAGATCATCAAATGGTCACATCATAAAACCAAATGCCTTGTGACAATTGACCACTGTACATACCAGAAGTACCTGCCCACACATGCATGGCCATCTCTTCACCAAGGAACGAAGAACTGCTTAGCAGCTTTGGGCATAGTACTGGAAAAGGACCTGGCTTTGACCACAAGTTTGACAAGGATACTCGTTAGATTATTCAATTGATGTTAATTTGACATAAAAATATGCACTCAGTAGTGTTTGGCCTCAGGTGTTAAAAAGAGATGTATGATGCAGATACACCTACCAGGTCTCTCAGATGACAGATCCTAATGTGCAGCATTTGCCTACTTTTCTGGTGTAAAGTCTCCTGATGGTTATTTTCACGTTATCAACACAATGACTTGACTGCAGAATCGGGAAAAGATGCCTGTCTTTTAGAATAGGATAATCGCGCTCCGGCATGCAGCTGTGCTTGACCATAAGTTAGCCAAAGCAGACAGACTAGCAGGCTTGGCCACAACACAGAAACAAAAACCCAAAATCAGAAATGAGAGAGGAAACAGTGAGAAATGCAGAGTTAGCCATTTGGGATTCACTCTGCAAGACAGGAAGAGCTGTGCCTGGGTTTAATTAGACCATGAGGTGCACTCGCAGGCCCTGCAGTTTAATGGCACCAGCAGGTGAGGATATCAGTGGTGCTTCCCGAGTAATCCCAGCGCTCGGTACTTCACAAGACAGCTTGTTGGATTGGTGAACAGTTCTCATGGTTAGAAAGCTTTTCTTTATACTCAGCCAAAGATCTACTTTCCTATAGCTTCCAACCAGAGGGCTTAGTCATGCTCTTGGGAAACATACAAATAAATCAAATCCTATTTTTACTCAATGAACTTTCAATATCGAGTGCAGTTACTTCAGGATTGTAGAGGTGGTGCAGCTCATTTGCTCTGCAGATAAAGTAACAGAGAACCAGAGAGGTTAATGATTTTTCCCTGTTCATACAGCACTGCGATTTGTCATGTTTGATGGAATCATCGATAAAGGTTTAAAATGTACCGCTGGGCACATACCTATGATCCCAGTACTTGCAGGATGAGATAGGAGACAAGGTCCTGTTCAGCCTGGGCAACTTAGAATATTAGTGAAACTCTGTCTAAAAACAAAAAAATTTAAAAGGGTTGGAGATGGAGCTCAGTGCAAAGGCCCTGTGTTCAATCCCTAGTACTTCAGAAAAAAAAAGTAAATTATCACAACATATGCCTCTTGAGTTTTCACTCCTTAAATCTATTAATACTTCATCTAACATGGGTTTTGTTTTGGTTTTGGTTTGGTTTGGGTTTTTTGAGACATTGTCTCATTATGTAGTGCAGGTAGGCCTTGAACTTGCTTATGTAGCCCAGGCTGGCCTCAAACTCACAGCAGTCTTCCTGCCTCAGCCTCCTGAGTGCTGAGATTACAGGTGTGTGTCACCATGCCCTGTTTAACATGTTTTTAAAAGATATCTCATTTTAATTGCCCTCTTCCTGTCATCTCTGTTTCAAAAGTGTCATTCTTAAAACAAGATACTCAGGGTCTGATCAAATACCATAGTTCTCAACTGATTAGTGCACTGTATATTCTGAATTCTCAAGGTATTAATATTTTGTTAGCCATTTGGACAAATGCTTCACTTTTTAACTCATGTAGTTGTCATAATTTTTAAAAGTATGACTTTCATAAAAATGCAGAATGAATATTTGTGAAAAGTTCATTCAATTCATTAATTAATGAAAGAACAAATAGGAATAATAAAGCTCACTTGAAGACATTTGAGGAACTAGGATTTATATAGTTGTTTTAAGCTACAGATAAAATCTAATTAATAGCCAATAAGACAATACAGTATAACTTTTGAAGTTATTTCACCCACTAGAGCGAAATATTTCACATCACTAGTATGTAAATATCCATGTTAGCATGTATCTCACACTGTCAGGGAGGTAACTGCTACTGAAATACAAATTCAAACAAGGCACACCCTCCTAGAAAATTAAAAAAAAATCCCTAAGAATCTCTTATACACTGTTATTCTGACCTTGAAAGGACATACAGTTCTCTTTTTCTTTTGCTTTATCTTTAATATCACCAAACATTTCTTAACATCATGTTTTACTATGAATCACTGTTTGACCAATCTCCCTTTAAAGCACAGCAACACTGGACTTTTACATTTATTTATATTCAGTTATGTCTACCTATTATCCCAGTTTATCTTCCTTCCTATTGCAAAATTGTTTTCTGTATAGCCATGATAAATGATATTCAATGTTGAAGAGCTCTCTACTTTGTAAGGTAGCTAAATATATTGTTGGAAGCTGTAGTTCTTACTAAGGTCTGGCTTATACTGGCACAGATACACTTCCTGTGACTTTTACCCACCAAAGATCAACATTAAGGAATAGAAACATCAGGTAGAGCATTAATTGAGAAAGGATGCTAAAATATCACTAGAAATATGTGTCACTCCTTTTGTAACTGCGGATCATATAAATGGAAGTAGACAGTGCTCTCAAAGGAAAATTCAAAAGTATATTCCCCATTTGCATTAAAGTGAATATTTTGGGGAGGCAAATACGTAAGCAGCACAAGACAATTGAGAATTGGTCCTCCAACTTTGACTCTTGCCCAAAGATGTGGTCAACTGAAACTCCAAAACCCAACAATGCCACACTGTTAACTAGGAATAGGTAGTTTATTTTATTATTTAAACCATAAACCTCTGATTAAGCTATAATTTTTCCATTCAGACAATTGTAAAATAACCCAGGAAGATTACAGTGTAGTAAGTATTGGATAAAAGAAGAAAGTGCATGCCTACACAAAAGTCAGATGAAAGAGCTCCCAAATGTTCTGGACAGAATTCTTATTGAGAAAGATGCAGGTTGGACCTATTCTCACTTAGTGAGTGTGAGTGACTTATACTACCCAGCGATGAGTGACATAAAAACTGGAAAAAATTTCAGAAAGTTAATATTTTATTGTAATGTTACCACATGTAATAAATCCTTTATTTTGAGCATAAAGAGCTATATACATTTTATTAGTAGAAGAAAATAATTTCTCCCCACTCTTGCCAGATACATGTTTAAGAAATATTGGAGGGATAAGGGTTTGTACTGTTGCCAGGTTATAAGCCCACGAGCTCTGCTGATTGGTTCCAGTGCTAACATCTGGAGCCACGCAAAAGAAGCTTGAATCGTTTTCATACGAATGACCTTCAAATACTTAAAAACAGTTAGTTACCCCATGCTCTTCTCCAGATGAAGTCAGAACATCCCTCTAAGGAATGGCTTCAAGATCTGTCCCAGTCATAATCACCCTCCTGTGGAGGTGTTCTAGTTTGCTAATAATGTGGCCAAGTGTGACTCCTGGTATCGAACACAACATAACAAATGCCTAATGCTGCATTTATATCTGGCAGTCATCTAGCTCAGCCTGTTTGGCCAACTCTGTGGTAAAATAACAAGGGAAGTTAGGGGAAAGTAACATCCCACAGTCCTTTATTGGAATGGTTTAGTGACTTAAATTTCCTAGAGCCATTTAGAATTCTCACCAGGCTCAGGGGCAGCCAGTGGGAATCTAGGCAAGAGACAGAAGCCACACCAGTTATTTGAAGAGAGAGGATTTAATACAAAGAACTATTAGCAGGATATTAAACTGAGAGGATAAAGATGAATACTAAAGCATCGGAGTGTAACAACTACAGGAAGTTGCTTCTACGTTTTGTTAGCCTGCCTTGCACTAGACACGAAGAGGAGATTGCACCTGTAAGGGTTTCATTAGGGAGACAGTTGTGTGAAAGAAAGCAGGGAAAGAGCTGTGGAGGGCGGATAGCTGTCACAGACTGCAATGCCAGTATAACCTGGGTGAAGGAGATGGAGCCATAAACTCTAAGAGTCAGCAAAGCCACAGGGACATGATTGAGCCAAAGTAGTGGGCCAAGGGGATTCTCCGTGTCTACCTGGCACCTGCCTCAGCATCTGGGCATGTGAGGTCATTAGAAGGAACAGATAATGACGGTGACAGAAGCCAGGGCATCAAAGCAGAGAGAGTGATGGGAAGGGGGTCAGATTTCAAAGAGCAGTAGCTGGGCTCTGGGTCAATTAGGCTTAATGCTACAAGATAAAATACAGGACACCCATTTCAACTTGCATTTCAGATAAACAATTCATAAATGTTTCACGTTAGTCACCTTTCCGATGCCTGAATGAAACCTGCCATATGCAATTTAAAGTAGGAAAGGGTTAATTTGGCTCAGTGCTCCAGAGACTTGCCATGGTAGTTCACCTAGCTCTAAGGCAGAAACATCGCAGCAGAAGGCCATGGTGGAGCAAAGCCTCTCACCCCATGGCATTCAGGAAGCAGAGAGAGCCAGGAAGAGTCAATGAAGAAGAGGCCAGGGACAAAATAAAGCCTTCAGAACAGTTACCCAGTGATTAGCCTCAGCCAATTAGACCCGTCTCCTGGGAAGCCCACTGAGCTGCAAACCCATCAATGGATTCATACACTTGGTGAAGTCAGAGCCCTCGTGAGTCATTTAATTACAAAAATTCCATCAGCTGGCAACTAAGCCTTCAAGACAGTGTGGCTTCGGGAGGGCATTTTGGAGCCCGACCATAAAGGGAAATATATCCCAAATATTGCATAAGGTGAATATTTATACTAAATAATCATATGATTTTCAAACTTATCTGGTAGTTGTTCTGTTTTTCGCCTGCTAAATCTAACAACTATAGTAATACTTGCCCCAGTTAAAGGTTTGTGAGGTACATTTGCATAGCCACAGTAAGACTGATGGAGGGATAGGGAAAAATAGGTAGTCTTATGTAGAAAATGGCAATAAATTCTCAAGACTGCAATAAACATTATCGCTAAGGAAAACAGGTACTACTACACCTGAGTTCCCACTCTAAGCCCTTAAAAAATGAAAGACCTTAGAAAGTATTATAGAAGGTTAGGGAGGAAGATACCTCACTCTTGCATGTGCTTCCAGTTTATAAAACATCTCCCAGATGCTTTGAGCCTTGTCTACAATCATATACATGAGGTGGGGATAGCAAGGGGGGTTGGAAGGGAATGACTAATCTCAATCTAGCACACATGAGCAAACTTTGATCATTTTTTGAGTGAAAAGGCAATATAGTCAGATCCAGGCCTTATAAAAGCATTTTGTCAGAGGGCAAAAGATGAAGACAAGCCAGAAATTCATTCGAGAGATAATAAGGCCTTGACCTAAGCTAGTAATTGGATTGGAGCTAACACCAATCTAAATGTTTGAAAGCATTTTCTCCAAGACAAAAAAAGGATTTCAAAGGAGATAAAGGGTGTTAAATATTTAGTGACTAATAGAGAATTTTACCTAGCTTTCAGTTTTCTTAACCCTTTCTGTCATTTCTGCCCCATTTACATTCATGCATTCACATGCAAATAATACATATCAACCTTTCAAATGCGAACAGATGGGAGGAAAAGTAGACATTCTGAGCATTTTTGGTGGGATTTATGTGATCCAACTGAATGAGAATAAAATGTAAATAGCTGAGGGAAAAAGAATTCTCTGTACAATAATTATTATTTTCATTTCAAGGATTTCAAGAATAGAACAGTATCCTCTCTGCTAATTGCTTCCTGTATTAGTTATCCATTATTATATAACAAATTTCCCCACAACTTTGTGGTTTAAAACAGTAATAAACAATTATTATCTCTGACAGTTTCTGAGGATCAGGAATTCCAGAGTAGCTTAGGTGAATGGGTCTGCCAGAGGTTTTCATTCTTTCAAGATGTCATGGCTCCTATATGTGATTTGGGTTTTAGGGAAGAGTTCAGATTTTCTGCACACAAACCTCTACCCGGTAGCCCGAGTGTTCTGTGATAAGGCAACTGGTTTTCCGACACCAGGAGAGCCAAGAGAGTGAGACTCAGACAGGAGCAGTGATTTCAAGCCCCAGTATTGGATGTAACAAAGCACCACTACTACCACATTCTATTCATTAGAAGTTCACTGAGTCCATCCCACATTCACTCAAGGGGAAAGGAATCAGGCTCTACCTTTTGAAAAGAAGTGCTGTTTCTGCTCTTTAATAAAATACTCTTGCCTATGCAGTTTCTCAATAAAAATAATTCACTTCTCACAGTTCTCAACTGTGCTCACGGCACCAGTAGATTCATTGTCTGCTGAATGCCCAGTCTCTTCTTTCAAGATGGCACTTTGTGTCTACATCCCCTGTTTCTCCACGAGGTGGAAGAGCCAAAATGGGGTGAACCTGTTCCCTCAAACCCTTTTTCAAGGGCCCTAACTTCATGCTTAAAGGAAGAGTCCTCACAGCCTAACAACTTCCTAAAACCCATCCTCCAAAGCTGCTACATTGTGAACTAAGTGTCAATGTGAATTTTGGAGGGGACACAAACACCGAAACCCTAGCAACGTGTGAATGACTTTTTGAATGTATTTTTTAAAACTACACTCCCTGAATCCAGTGTGGTGGTGCATGCCTGAAATCCAGCGTTCATGAAGCTGGGTAGGAAGACTGTGAGTTCAAGACCGGCATAACAAGCTCAAGACTAGCAAAACCCTGTCTCAATAAACAAACAAAAAACACAAACAAAATAAAACAACAAACCAATCACCATCACCAACAGTAACAAATCCATAAAAGTAAAAAACCAAAAACAAAAGCTATACTTTCTTAACATAGAAAATGGGTTTTGAAAGACAAAACAAAGCAAAAACAAAAACAAACAAACAAAAAGGGCTGGGGATTTAGCTCAGAGGCTAAATCTGCCTGCCAGGCAAGCGTGAGGTTGTGAGCTCAATCCCCTTCCCCATACAAAACAAAAACAAAAACAAAACCAGATTTTAATACTTTATGTTACAAATAAAATTCTCAATTTCTTAAATAGTCTCACAGAAGAAAGTACTTGGAGGAATATGATATTTCCAGTTCTTTGACCAACACAAGCTTGTCAATTTAGGCAGAGAAGTCATAGGCATGGGTAAGAAAATTCAGCCTTGTAATCTAGAGAGGAGGAAAACAAAAATATCCAAAAGTCCAAACCACAGAAGATCCATTATTCAAATTATTTTCCTTAGATTCCCAAAGAAAGGACAATTTTTGAAATTCAAACTTCCGTGTTAGAAGAGGGCAAAAGCCTTACCTCGTTCCTAAGAGCACAAAGTGATGATAGCACAGTTTGATACTTACTAGGAATCAGGAAGAGTATCTTTACCTGGAAATTGGAACATCACTATGGCCAAACCAGAAGTATTTCTGCATTTAGCTAAGTGAAAAAGAAGAAAACAAAAATTGCTGAGATTTTTGAGGATGATATCTGGGAGAGGAATCAAAGATCAATACCCTGATTATTTTGGCAGTTTTTCTTCTTCATTAATGTGGCAGTTAAACTTGGAGCCTTAATTTGTTTTGCTACTGTTACTGCTTTTCCTTTTGGAAGATCAGCATCTTGTTTTGTCTTTTAGATCTGAAAAATAGGTGACCATTATCTGGTGTCTCTTGGGTTTATTTCTGGCCCTCAGAATTTACTTGTATCTGAGTTGAAAACAGGAAATCAACTTCATAAGACAAATCTCAGGAAATAAAGCAAGTTTAGTGAGAAAGCAAAATAATACATTACAGACAGCAGCAATATTAACAAGAACTTTCTCAAACATTTCATTCCCTTCCCTTAGGAGTGCAGAAGGAAACAGAAAATCCATTACTTACTGCTCTCTTAAGAGAAAGGAGAGAAACTGTACATTGTGATTATTAGGGGGAAATTTGGTATCTTGGGAACCTAAAAAGGAAGAATGAAATGCATTCAAAGAAATGCGAACACAGCACTGGGAAAAAAACCTTAATGCCTAGTTGTAAACCCTGGAACCTGATGAAAAAGGCACTATGGTGTTTGGTAGAAACCTGTAGAACAGAATCAGGCAGTGGAGACACTGAATGCTAAGAGTTTTAGAGCTTATGAACATTCAGGGATCCCAGACCATCTTCTCCCACTTGGCCCCTGCACCTGAATTTGTTCTTAGATAATAAAGATAGTGTTGATCCAAGTCAAATTAATCTTCTCCCTCCCCAAGCAAAACTGATTTATAACTTTACACCATCTGTTGGCCTTAGTGGTGTGATTTTCTCTGATACTAATTAACAGCTCATAAAGGACTCTACATGAAACTGAGGCAAACAATCACTTCGAGGACCTAGCTGTGAAATCTTGGTGCTTTCTATAATTGAAGAAATTAAAATTCATCTTGATCTAAAACAGTGTCCCTTTACTTGTCCCCAAACCCTCAGGGATCTGGCTGCTCATTTTTGAAACATTCAATCCCTCCTTTTTAAAAGTTAATTTATTTTTTAAAATTGTGCCTCAGTCTCTACTACCGTGCCAGATTCCTAACACCTCTTTGGGCCAGAAGTCACAGAGAGAATCATTTGTCTCTCCTGAGCTATTCTATGTCCATTAAATTGGATTCTTGAGCCAAACTTTTAGAAAAAAAATTTTACTATTTTACCTCTGCTAACTTCAGTTGAGAGCTTTTTTTTTTTTTCTTTTTTCTCATATTGGAGTATCTTTAAGGAGTAAGACATAAGGTGTGGAAAGAACAAGGGCAAGAAACATTAGCTTTCAGAATACCTATTTCACAGTACAGTTCAATGACTATAAAAATCAACAGTCTTAATTTACTGCTGAGATATATCAGACTTTAAGACAGTGACTTAACTTCCTGGTTCTTAGTTTCCACATCTCTCAAATGAGGGACTACTTACCCTAAAGTATGCTATAATTCTAAATTGACAGGATTATATATCAAGATGCTCCAAAAGTTATTGGCTATGTAATATTTGCCACTGTCCTTTAAGGGCCTCAAGAATTATGTTCTATGCATGATTATGATATCACCTAGAACTAGTATGAAAACCATTCCAAAAGATACTTGGGGAGTTAATCAGGCAATGGGGAGCAGCTATGTGATTGCTGTCTACCTGGTACCTCCGCTCTTGCCCTCCTATACCCACAACTTCTATTCTTTCTACTTCTTTCAGTACTTCTCCGTGCCAGATTCCTAACACCTCTTTGGGCCAGAAGTCACAGAGAGAATCATTTGTTTCTCCTGAGCTATTCTAGATCATTCCACCTGTGTACTCTGCCTTTTAGATGGTGGAGGCAGCAAAATGTCTTACATGATAAAAGTAAGGATCATCTGGTGGAAGAGGTAGAGATTGTTTTTGGACATATTTAGTTAGTCCCTTTTGCTTCTCAAAATAAACATCTTTGTGCTCAGTTAAAAGCTTTCCAAGATGTTCACAAGGGAAAAGGAAATTCTTGCCAAAAACTTAAGCCCAGCCAGACAGGGATACTAAAATTTTGCTGCCTGTAGAAACACGTGACCAGGCAGGACTTTGGCATAAAAGCAGTAATCTGTTCTGAAATGATAGCAGCGTAGATGTGTGGTGATTTGGAGGCTATGTTCAGGGCTCAGTGTACAGGGTCTGACAACTCCTTTGACAGGTCCCATTCAATCACAGTTCACAGCACACGCTGTCTATTTACAGAACTTACAACATGACAAACTTTGGTCCTTATGGTTGGAGGGGTAAAGAGAAGCACTTCTCTCACTCTTCTCTCAGTTCCAATTCTTAACAGTTGCAAAATGCTTCAGGAGAGTGAGACCCAAGGGCCTGTCTGTAACTTCACAGTACTGTGACCTTGGGCAAGACACTTAACCTCCTCAGTGTCACAACTTTCTTATCAATAAGAGGGTGTTAATAGTGCATCTTCTCCTTCCATCACTGTCACAAAAACTTGAGAGTTAATTTAAAAAGAGAAAAGGTTTATTTTGGTTCACAGTTCTGAAGTCCATGACTGATGAACCCCATTACTTTGGGCTTATAGCAAGGCATCGCATCATGTTAGGAGCACATAGCAGAGTAAAAGTGCTCAAATCATATGGCAAGGAGCACAAAGAGAAAGAGGAAAGGGTCAGGGTCCCGCAAGTCCCACCCTCTGTTATGGTCTATATCTATGTTTATATCATGTATGTTTATATCACATACTCATACGTGAGGCTTTAGAGAGGTGATTGGATAATGGGAGTGTGATATTCATCAGTGAATTAGTCCACTGTTTGGAGTCAGGACATCACGGACAGAAATCTCTACAAACTATGAGCCAAAATTAACATCTCATTTAAATTTTGAGTGTTAGAATTTTGTCTAAGCAACGTGGAAAGTAAGAGAAATTTTGGTACCAGAAAAGTGGGCTCATTGCTGTGACTATACTTGATGATGTGGCTCAAAAGCCTTTGTAACGGGTTTGCGAGAACTGGGAAAGGTCTCGAGATGTCAGCTGGAGAAACAGCCTTAGACTGTTGTAAGCCTAGCTTGATGGAAGATTTGGGTCAGAGATCAGAAGATCAGAAAGCTGCTAGAAATGCAGACAGGAGAGATTAGGCTTGTGAAGTTTCAATAGAAAAGAAACACTCCAGTGGCAGCTGGAATTCAGACCATGTGTGTTTTGTTCTAGTGGTAAATTTGTTCACATTTCGCTCATGTCCTGAGACTTTTCAGGAGATTGAGATTAAGGGCAATGGACTAATTAATCTGGTGGAGAAAATTTCAAGGCAAGGAAACACACATTCAGGATGTGGCTTGGGTACTGTTGGGGGTTTAGTCAGTGCTACCTTGAGAGTCAAGAGAAAATGCCCAACTGAGTGATTTTAAAGGTTTTGAGTTTTACGAGAAAGGGAGCACCTGTAAAAGTAGAACCTATTAAGCTCTACTTAATAGGAGGGGAGCTCGGTTTCTGGAAAGATTAGGATTAAAAAGAATTCAAGTACTCTACAGCAGGACAATTGGAAAAATGACTTATGAGATTTTGAAAAAAAGAGCAAGACCCCATCCTTCAGCCAACAAAAGTAACATTTTGTTTTAAAAAACAGCCACAAACTACACCACACTCCATCTGAGAAGGACCCCAAGGGAATTGATTCCCTATGATTTCGTTCACCAGGCTCAGTCTCACTCAGAGGCCTCTGCAGCCACCACAAGATGCAAAAGGGCTCTGCTACTGTTGCCTCTGGTGACTGACCTTGGCATTATCCTCAAAGCTGGCATTTTTCTTTCACATTTTTTTTTAGTTTATTAGTACTGTACGTATGTGTAATACATAATATTTACATTCCTTGTGGGATGTTAGCATGTGTATATCACAAGGCTGGTTTTACTTGCATGCAGCATGCAAGATTTACAGGGTCCTGGAAGCTTCTACCCAGATTTCAGAGGAAGGCCTGGGAAACCAGAGTGTGACCCTGGGAGGAGTGTGTGTGAAACTTGGAGAGTGAAACTGAAATTGCAGTGAGACTCCAGGAACTAGAAGAAGCCAGGAATGTGGAGCATCAGAGGAAAGCTGCAAAGAGTGAATAAAGCCAGCCCTGGAAAGAGGCTATGAGGACTAAAGCTACTAGTGATACCATAGGTGTAAGGTCATTCAAGTCACTAGAAGTTCAAACCTCACATCTTGCTCCAGGTTCATGACATAGAACTAGAGTATTTATGTTTGTCCTCCTGGGCAAAACATAAGCACCTTTAGATTGGCTTTGGTTCTGTCCCTTTCTATTCCAGTATTTCTAACTTTTGAAATGGGAAAACTTACCCTGTCCCCTTGCATGTTGACAGGATTTAACTTTCTTTTTTTTTTTATTTTTTTTATTTTTTTTTATTTTTTTATTTTTTATTTATTTATTTATTTATTTATTTATTTATTTATTTTTTGGTACCGGGGATCGAACTCACAACCTTATGCTTGCCAGGCAGGCGCTTAAGCCACTGAGCTAAATCCCCAGCCCTAGGATTTAACTTTCTTTTAGATTTTTTATAAGGACTCACAGCTAAGAGTTTGTCTTAAATCTCAGAGGAGACTTTGGACTTGGACTTTTTGCCAGTGTTTCAAATTAGTACTTTAGCAACTCTTAGAGATGAATTAAATGCATAAACAGATGCACATGTGTCTTTTGAGGGACAAGGGGCAGAATGATACAGTTTAGATCTAAAACATCTCCCAAAGCCTCAGGAACTCATAGGTGGGGCTTCTGGAAGGTCACTGGATTATGGAGCTTGCTATAAGAGGTAGATCTCCTCTGAAGAGCATGTCTACCTCTTCCTTGCTCCTCCCTTCACTCTGTGTTTCCCACTGCCCTGCCAGGAGCAACTGTCCTCTGTGTTGCCCCTCTACCATGTCACCCTACCTTGGAGCGAGCCAACTATGGACTGGAAACGCTGTATACTGTGAGCCTAAATAAACCTCTCCTCATCTACATTGTGAGCATTGAGTATTTTGCCCCAGCAATGAAGAAAGTAACTAAGATACCCCTAATGACCAAAAGACTTCTTCACCTCTTAAAATCTCTATAGCATCCCAAGGTAGACCTCAAGCGTCTAACGCATGGGCCTTTGGAAGACATTTAAGATCCAAACTATAACACCTTTCAAGACTTTTGTAAAGAACAAATGAAATAACATAAGTAAAAACACATTGTATATTAAAACGCACTATGTAAATATAAGCTATTTTTAATTATCAGGTGTCTGTCTTCTGTGCTCTTTCCTTTCCCTCATCTGTTTCTGTGTCCTTTAAGCATCATTGTGTCTTTTCTTAGTTCAAGTTTTTCAATGTGGCTAAAGCTCAGCTTTTAAGCATGAGCTTTTTATCACCCAATCAAGCCTGCATCTATACATGGTCCATCTTCCTCCCCATTAGGAGACCAATCTACAAACTTTTTTATAGCCTCATCTATTTCAGCACTCAGGTCTCAAAGACTTAATGACTCTGTACTGTGCTAAGGATACAGAATACAATGGGCAGATCCAGTCCTCAAAGCACACACTATTAAAGCTAAGCATCTCAGAGTTGTCAAACTGGTTACTCAAGTCTATATAAGCTGTAGCTTAATCTTTCCCTGGAAGAAAACTCATCTGCTTGAAGTTCAGGTATAATCTTTCCCTGGAAGAAAACTCATCTGTTTGTAGTTCGGGTATATTTGGACAGTTGCAGACAAAAGTATAACTCTGAAGTTCTTTGACTCTGCTGTTCTGGAGGAAGTAGTTAACTCTATTTAAGACTCCTTGATATTATTTTGTTGACTCACCCCATATTTTCTTCTCTTTTGTTTTCTTGATTCAATACCCAGTTCGGTGTTGAGGTTTTTCTAGTGCTGGATTCCATGTTAGGTAATAAAAGCATCTACAGAGCTTAACTGTTAGCAGAGAAACCTGAGACCACCTGTAGCAACATGACTTAATATTTGTTCTAGGAAATTCTTGCCCAGGGAGATAAATTTGTAGGGCAATAAATCATTTACTGTTTGGATCAGGAAATTCCTGAAGATCAATTTATTTGAACAATAAATTTGCTCATGTGTGCAAATGGCCTCTTCTTAGGACAATAAGTTTTCCATCTGGTGAATGGGTTACTCTTCAAGTAACTACTCATCAAAAATTGCTTTGAGCCCATTATGGTGGTACAGGCCTATAAACCCAGCACTCAAGGGGCTGAGCCAGGAGGATCACAAGTTCAAAGCCAGCCTGGGCTGCACAGTATGTTCAAGACAAACCTGGATTACTTAGGGAGACATTTTCTCAAAGCAAAAGGAAAAAATTCTATAAAACCTCATCATTATGGTGTTCACCAATAACAAACTATTGTTATAAAAGCTCCTGATTTGGTAGCCCCAGTTTTAAAGGTTCACACCCCAAACCCCCCATTTCTGCTTCTGGCCTCCCCTTTTGTGACTCTGCTAGGACGCTGTCAGGGTGACATCCTTCCTTGCAGTAGGTTTAACATATAGCCATGCTTGATCAGAAGATTATTCTGGTGTCTTCTTGGGAAGTCTTTGTTTGACAATTTGGTACATTTATTGGTAAAGCCAGGGAAAATACTGTTTTAAATAGAACAGTTTGTTATTTCCTTAAAAAGACTTCTATAATCATCATGTGAAAAATCCAAATTTTGTTGTTCTTTATGCTTACTGTGGTTTGGTATAGTTTTTATTTTGAATCACTTATGAGATAGTACATGACAATTACTTTGTTTTATGGAGCTTTGAGAAGGTTCCATTCAGTCCAGAGTACCTGGAAACCTCTTTCTGTCACAAAACATTTCCTTTCCTATCCATTATGTCTCTTTTATAGGTAAAAGAGTGATTAGATAGTTGTGTTCACAATAAAGTAACTGGCTAATATTAAAGGAATTTAACTGAAAGTCATGAGAAGAGAGGTATTGGAGATAGTTTGCTACCACAGTAAGAAAATTTGGCTTGTAATCTGGTTCTCTTAGTCACACTGAAACCTGGAAGTTTATCAAATATGTCACACATGAAAATGAGCACTTGTGGCACTTGTTTAAATTCATGAAATAGCAGTCATTTCAGAGAGAAGAGCTTGTTGAGTCAGAAGCCAATCTTACCAGCCCTGTCTGAGCCCTGTGGAACTCAGCCTATTTTTATAAAGCTAGAAAATTGAAACCTATGTAGTAATCATGATAGTTAATGTGACATTATGAGTCCATTGCCTGTACTTTTTCTAAAACTTGTTAGGCTTCGAAGAAAATATTTTAATTAATATCTGGCTTTTGTCAATCTTTGTAAGTATATATTTCATGGTAAATTGAGTCTTCATTTTTCCTTAACATTATAAGCTTTTTATATTACATTTAGTTTAAAAAAATTAGGACTGGAAGAGACAAATGCCAGCTTCTCCCTGTGTGTCAGCACCATTCACGGACTGGGGGGACACAGAACAATCCCATACCAGCAAGCAAGCCCAGTCTGGAAATCAGCACCATGCACAGGCTGTCACCAGACTGGAACAACCAGACCCCAGCCCCTTACAGCATGTGGGCTGGCAAACAAGAAGTGCAGGTGAAATGCAAGTGGAGGTGAAAAGCAATTGGATGCCTGTGGTTGTTGTTTCAGTAACATTGCAGACCTAGGGCCAGTGGTCCAATCGTAGGTTCAGAGGATAGTGGTACACAGTGTGACATTGAGGGGGAATCTCCTTCTCAGGTTGCAGCCATTGTTGATCCCCTATGGTCTTGTTTTGAAAGTCCTATATTGTTTCTATTATTTCTTGGGCTGGGTTTTATTTTCTCTTGTTTTGTTTGATTATGTCAAATCCGATGGCAGGAGCAACTATTTCAAAGATAGCAAGATATATTATGGTAGCAATTTTGGATTTACTATTGGCTAGTTCTGAAGTCCTTTATTGCATCCATTGTTTTGTTTTTATTGTTTCTATTCTATTCTGTTCTGTTTGATTTTTTACTATGTCTGAAGTTATCTGCAGCTATCAAGAGGCATTATGGTAACTACTGTTTTTTTTAATGTTTTGAAGTCTTGTATCTTTTACTCTGGTTTGTTCTGATTGGTTTTATTCTGTTTTATACTCTTTAAAATAAATAAAATAAAAAATAAAGTAGTTCAAAAAAATCTGAAAGTAGTTACTAAAATTAGAGCAGTGGGGCCTGAGAAGATGGCAGATTGATAAGTAGCAAGGTAAAGAGCCTCTCTGAGAGAAACAGCTCAGACACTAGAATTTAACAACGTGAAGACCAGACAAAAGGAGAGGGATTTTCACAATCCAGGAAGAAACTAAAGAAAAACAAACAAACGAAAAAAGAAAAACGTGGACAGAAGGCTGGAGCCAGACACGTTCTCACTGGAGTCTGTCCTGCACTGCGCTGGGTGCTCTGGGGTCGGACAACTCGAAGTTGTGCTGAAGTCAGGGGTTGGCGAGCCCGAGGCCCTCAGCAGGAGGATGCATCACAGCAGAAAACAGAGCTGGCATGGAGATCTGCACTAGCCCATAGTGAGTGCTCAGAGTTTGGGCCTCCCACGGGAGGGGGTGGCCAGCTGGATGACATATTGGAGTCAGGCAGGACGGGCCTGAACCCAGAACTGTAGCAGCTTCAGTTGGCTGCTCTTGGCACAGAGCAGATTGGTGGTAACTGATTGTGCTGGGTCACACCTCTGGATGGGACCCAATAGCCAGGGACTAAGTTGCCCCCGAAACTGTCCTGAACTGGTTCCATCCACCTGCACAAACTAATATGGTGAAAACCCCCAGTGATTGACTGGCTCGGAAGGGAGGGGCCAGCCTGCACTGCCTCTGCTTGTACCTCAGTGATCAACAACAAACTGGAGATGGCAGCAATCCCTAGCCAGCACACTTCCAAGTAACCATAACCAATACAGAAAGGGCCTGGGACTTCCACCACTCACATTCTGGAAGAAACTAGAAACATGACAAGAGAAAGAAACAAGAAAATGTCTCCAGCCACCAACCTACAGAATATGGGTCCATGAGAGGTAAACACAGAAGAGATCAAGGACAGCAAACATGCAATATCAAAAATGTCATCAGCTGACATAAAGAAATATCTCCATGACATTATAGAAGAACTCAAAACAGAAATACTAATACAAGTAAAGCAAGATATAAGAAGATTATTAAAACCGCTAAACACCTCTCAAGAAGACACAGATGGAAGAATGGAGAAACACAGAGAAAGGAGGGAAACCTTTGATGAAGAATATAAAAAAATATCTAGAATACATGAAACAGATTCAAAGATATTACCAGGAAATTAAAAACTCCATTGAAAGCTGGCAAAATTGCTTGAAAGAAACTAAAGACAGCTATCAACTTGAAGATAGGTTTGCAATGTGTGATCATGTGATCATTAAAAATAACAAGGAACCAGGAAGTAACAATACAAAGGCTAGAAGGCAACAAGAGGATATATTACTTAAGAATAAAAAAACATGAGTAAAGAAACAGGGGTAAACACAAATGAAATACAAAGGCTAGCCACAGAAATAATTAAGGAAAACTTCCCAAGCATAGGAAAAAGAAACGATATTTAGATATATGAAGCATACAGAACTCCAGCCAGCTACAACTAAAAAGAGATCTACACCTAGACATATAATAATCAAGATCCCAGAAATTCATCAGAAGAACAGAATGTTAAAAGCTCTCAGAGACAAGAAACAGATCACCTATAAAGGAAAACCCATCAAAATCATGCAGGCTTCTCAACACAAACCATCAGATCAAGAAGAGCTTGGAGCAAAGTATTCCAAGCCCTGAAAGAAAATAACCTCCAACCCAGATTGATGTACCCTGCAAAACTAACTCTCAAAATTAATGGAGAAGCAAGATGCTTCCATGACAAAGAGGAACTGGGGGAGTTTGTGACCATCAATCCAACTCTACAAAAAATACTGAAGGATATTCTAGAAAGAGAGAGAAAAAAATGCAAAGGTTCAGAAACAGTGGCAGATAGGCCTCAATGAATGGGGCAGACAGTGGAATGAAGGAGAAAAGTAGACAACCAATGGTAGAAAAATAGCATAACAGAAATGAGGCAGAGAAGGTTGGCTATAATCTCTAACAGAGATGGCCTTGATACACTAACAAAAAGAAACACAGGCAGAGTAGATCAGGAGATAGGGTCCATCAAGATGCTCTGTATAGGAAATATAATTAACCTGAAAGAGGGTTTATGGACTGAAAGTCAAACATGAGAAAACAATGCTCTATATGACAGGGAACCAGAAAGAAATAGGGGCAATTCGTCCAACACCTGCAGAGAGGTTGGAAAGACATGATACTTTTGTGCAGTAGAGAACTACTCAGCTATAACAAAGGAAAATCTTGAGGCTTTTGCAGGTAAAGAAATACAACTTAAGATCAAGACCAGGGGTAAAAAGGCTCAGAACAACTTAGGTAAATAGCAGGTCCTCCCAACCAATCTAAAAACTGAAGGAGTTAGTGGGACCCAAAATGTACAATGCACCCTGTAAAAGTGAAAGGGGAGGAACTGTCTAAAAAAGGAAGGCAGAGGATATTGTTAATAGTGTATCAGGATTTAAAATCCACATTATTCTCACTGCTCTGTTTAGTTTGATTATATTCTGTTCCAGTTTGTCTACTTGTATTAGATTTGAGGGCACAGAGAGCTATTCCCAAAATAGCAGGATATTTTATGATAACCATCCTCAATTTCCTATTAACTTAATGTGAAGCCCTTTATAACTTACACCGTCTTATTATGACTGATCTTATTTGCATCTGGTTTGTTAGATCGCTGTTTTGTCTTGACTGATTTTATTCGAATCTGTTATGATTGCCAGTATCAAGTCTGAGAGTATAGGCAACTACTCTGAAGATGACAAGATTCACTAAGATACCCACATTGGTTTGACTGTTGCTTTTGAAGTCTTATAATGTCTCCAACATTTTGTTTTTATTAATGTTGCTATTTACTGCTATGTTCAATTACACTATGTCTGATGATATAGAGAATTCTATTGAAGATAACAAGAGACATCATAGTAACCATTGTAGATCACCTTGTATTGTGGTTTTATATGACCTTTTGTTTCATGTTTTTCTAGGAATTGGTTCTGATTTGTCTTGCTTTGTTTTGTTTTTCCCTCTAACACAGAAAGGATAGATATACATTTAAAGACTCATGCACGTGTAGAACTTCTAAACTGTTTATGAGAACTGATTATATAATACATGATGACATGAACAACTACTTTGAAGAAAAAGAGACACTATGGTACCCAGTACTGATTCCATAGCATCATGATGTGAAATCTTGCAATACTAGTATTCTTTGTTCAGAGTGATGTTAGTCTATTTTGTTTTGTTTAATTTCAACATAGTGGAAGGTATGAACAGCTATTTTGAAGATAATGAGAGACACTATGACAGCCATTGTTAAATTCCTTATTGTCTGCTCTTGAAGACCTGAAATGCCTTCATCATTCTGTTCAGATCAGTTTTATTCTATGTTGTTTTGTATCCATTCACTGTATGTAAAGATATGGACAACTATTTGGAAGAAAACAAGAGGCAAAATGATACTGAAGATCTCCAGTTGTCTTGCTTTGAAATTTGTCTCTTACATTGCTTTCTTACATTCTGCTTTGTTGTGTTTAGTTTTACCCTCTTTAAAGTAAAATTTTAAAAAAAAAGATTCAATTATACATAGTTCAATTATACTATGCCTGATGATATGAACAATTATATTGAAGATAACAAGAGACATCATAGTAATAATTGTAGATCACTTTGTATTGTGGTTTTAATCTTGTACTATATCCATCTTTTTGTTTTGAATGACCTCCCTTTGTTTTCTTTCTCATTTGGTTTTATTCTTTTCAAAATAAAAAATAATTAGAGGATTTTGCACTCAGAAATTCAACATGGACCTGTTCCCTGCACAAGTAACTGGAAACAGTAATATTTTCCAAGTGCCTATATGCCTCATGGAGACAGTGGTGTTTTCAAATATGTTTATGTTAATTTTGACAACTGTATGACAAATATTAATCTCTCAGTTTTATTTTTTAATTTTTTATTTTATTAAAAATAAAACAAAACTTTATGCTCCAATAGTAAAAGAATAACAATACTGATTTTACTGTGTATCATCATCTTCAAAGTAGTTACTTAGAGTACAAGACACAAACCAAAAAGATTCTTACAAAAAGAAACAGAGAATAACAAAAATCTTTCTTTTCAACAAAATAAGATAAACTAGTAATATAAATGAAACCAATTAGCACATATATTGGCATATCTTTAAAACAATGGAATTTGTAGTTTGGGGAAGTATTTAAACCTCCTCCTATTCTCTACTTGTCTCTCTTCATTTGGTTCTTTGTTTGTATTTGTCATATGAGGGAAACTAGGTGATATTTGAGCTTGTGTGTCTGATTTACTTCACTTAATACTATGGTCTCAAGATGTATTCATTTACCTACAAATACCTTAAGTTTATCTTTCTTTACAATAGCATAGTACTACATTGTGTATTAGTACCACATTTTCCTTATCCATTCAACTATTGATGGACATATACACTATTTCCAATATCAAGATATTATAAACTGTGCTCCTCTAAACATGGTATGTAACCAAGAAATATCATCATTTTTAACCCTTTTGAGAAGATACCTAGAATGGGGATAGCTGGGCCAAGTGGAATTTCTATTTTTAGTTTTTAAGGAATCTCCATGCTGATTTCCATAGTTTACATTACTACCATCCACATAGTAGAGTTCGTTTCCCCCCACTTCTTCACCAGCATTTGTAATTATTAGATTTTTTTATGATAATCATTTTTTTCTGGGGTAAGATGGTATCTCAGTGAAGTTTTAAATTGTGTTTCTCTAATGGCCAATGATGATGAACATTTTTTCATGTATTTATTGGCCACTTGTACTTCCTCTGAGAAGTGTCTATTCATTTCAGATGTCTATTTTTTTGCTTGTGTCTGTTATTTCAGGGGAAAAGGTCTAACTTTTTTGAGTTCATTATGTTAGTTCTCAGCCTGAGGAATAGCTGACAAAAACTTTTTCCCATTTCTTCTCACTCTGTTGATTGTTTCTTTGGTGTACAGAAACTTTTTAATCTGATACGATCCTATTTGTTGATTCTTAGTATTATTTCTGAGTAAAACTCTAATGTAAGAATTTGCTAATTTGTTTTGTCTATATGAAACCATTACTTTGCTTTTTCACATATACATATTTGTCTTAATATTGTAGGGGGAAAGAACTGTTTCTTTCTTACCTGTTGCTCAGTTCGTAGCTGAGATACAGAAAAAAAAAGACAAACAAGAGAAAAACATACAAACTGTGAAAGGAAACAAAGACTCAGAGGAAAGGTACAGTTGTGTATTTTTATGCATCTGTTTGATGAAGAGTAAATAGTTGTGAAGAAATACGATTGGAGAAAAAAGTATGATCTAATGATAATAAGCTGAAGGAACTGAGCAAGACCTGTTTGTTCAGATTCTCCTCTGTGTCTCTGCGTATTCAGAGATAAGGATATTTGTTCCTTTCTTCCAGGCTCTTCTTCTGGGAAGGGGACTTTACAGATAAGGATCTTATGACCTGCTTCGGGAGACAGTGTGAGAAGGTAAGAGCAACCTTCCTACTCCTGCTATTTTCTCTAATTCCTTCTGCTTCAAATATCCAATATACTGCAGGTGCAGTTTGGGTGGCAAAGCACATGCAGCATACAAGGTCCTGCGTTGAATTTCCCAAAACACGCACACATACACACACACACACACACACACACACACACACTCACTCAATATGCTGAGATCTCATATCTCATATTTGGGGACCATGTATCTTGAAATGTTCAATGTATTTGTAGGTCTTTTACCTATGCATGCATTATAAGTGTTCTTTATCCTATTAAAAAGTTACTTCTCTAACCTAGAAATCATATTTTGTATTCCATTATATTTTATGGTCCAGTGGCCCAAACACTGTCTTTCAAAAATTTACTTTGATAAAAATTAATACATATGAACCTGTAGCATCTTTATTTAAAAGGAGAAGTATTCTTAATATATTCAGTACATCTGCATTTTTTTTAAAAACTAAAGGTTTGAGATACTGAAGAAATGAACTTGTATTGGACTATTTCTCTTTTTAAAATGTTATTTAACAAGCTCCCTGAGCGATGAGAAGGGCTTCTATTCTGCAGCTTATTTCCGTCATGCTTTTTTTCTCCTGATCTGTCTCCTATCCCATTTCATTTTTACACCTTCTTATTTTTAAGGACATTTATCACACCCTGCAAATGCTGCTTGCACATCTCTATTCTGTTTATGAAGGGGTAATGTCATTGGCATTTTAATATTTCACAGCAGCAGTCATGACCAAACATTCCCCTCCTTGGTTTTCCTCTTCCCTTTCCACCTCTTCCTCTTTAATTTTATTTTTCTTAAACCTGAACAAAACACCCATAGGAAGTGGCAACAAAGCTGGCTTTTTAAAAAGGGTGACCAGAGCCCACAGGGAAAGAGCCAAATACACACCCTGGCTGCTCCCCAAAAATGGAGCCAGCGTGACTCCTGGAATGAGAAGCCCATGAAAAAGATGGTTCTGAAAACAACGCAGCCTGGATAGGAAGAGACGGGTTTCTGGTTGACCTCACTACGTGAGGCAGGTTGTAGCAACTGTGGAAAACCTGGTCTTCCTAGAAATGAGAAGTACTCCTGGGGGTTTCACCACATAAGACAAATAGCGTCTTACAAATCGACTGTGTGTCCCTGTCTGGATTCAGAGGTGGACAGCTGTCTCACGGTTCTCCTCTGGCAGATGTCTTCCATTGTGCTTTTTTCCTAAACTGATGACCTTCCTGGATGTGTAATTTAAAATGGCTTTTCTGGATTGCAAGCATAAGGTAGCTGCTTATTCTGCTTAATTTGACTCAGGCATAGCACAAAAGCAAAGAAACCACCATCCACATCCTCATTAAAGCACTACCAGTTTGATCTTTCTCTAGAATTTCTCTTTCATCATCTTTTTTCCTGTAAACTTTAAAAGTCTCCATAGTGCCAGGCATAGTAGCACATGCCTGTAATCCCAGGAATTTGGGACACTGAGGCAGGAGGATCGGAACCAGCCTGGGCAACTTAGTGAGATCCTGTCTCAAAAACAAAATAAAAAGGGCTGAAGGTGTACCTCAGTGGTGGGACACTTGCTTAGCATGCACAAAGCTCTAGGTTCCATCCTTAGTACCACAAACAAGGAGAAAAAGAAAAGAAATTTAAATGTCTCAGCACTAAATATGATAGATGGCAAAGAAAGTTGAGCTTTTGATGAGAAAAACATAAATTATCGAAGTTCTAAGTTACACAAGTAATAGTACTTTGTGTCTTTAAAATTTTTCACGGTATTATTAAAATTGCCCATTCATGCTCACTGAAAACCTACTATATGCTGAGAACTCTGGGTGGTGGCAGATACCAGAGTAAGGCTCCTGCTCTCACACCCCACAACAGTATGTGTGTGGGGGGGTAAACAATAGGTAAGTAGAACATTTGCATGTGATGATCAGCTGTGTGGAGACAATAAAGTGATACTGTATACACACAGGGCTCTGGAGGGGTACCTATTTTAAGCTGAGTGGTCACAGAGCGTCTCTTCAAAGGGAAAACAGGGTGGAATTTCCTAGACTTTGCGGAGACCTTAAAAATCTGTATATTCCGGTGGCTTTGTCTTAAGAGCACATCTGTCCTGAGAATCTATTGGAGGAAACCAAAACCAGTTGAAGTTGAACTTTTGTCACAGGCACACAATACCCCATACAATGCCTGGGCAAGTACCATCCTGTGCAATCACTAGACAATAAAACTGTGCCCCTTTCTCAGGGCAGATGATTTATGTAATGCACAACCTACACAAATGGATGTAAAATCCTCTTCATGAAGCCAGCCAAGCTGGGAACCAGGAAATGACCTCGCTTCTCTGCCTGAGGGGAAGACCAATCATGTAGAAATGGACAGACTTTCTTCAGGGGAGAGTATAGGTGGCTGAAGTCCCTCAGTTATACAACTTAGGATGAATAAGTACACAGTGTTCCATGGGAAGGGTGTAGTGGAAATTTGTGGGGATTTGTCAAAGACAGGGTCCTTGTAATATTTCTTAGTGAACAGAGGTTTTGCTGAAAAAGGATAATAAAAACTCATCATCTTTAAATCTTCCTAGGAAGGGACAGATCCTTCTATATTTAAAATCAGAGAAACCTATTATTATGGACTGAAGGATCCTAACTCAGTGTTGGGCAAAAGCAACAGCTAACAAAAAAGGGACTTGAAGTACAGCAAGATGGCACTGAGGAAGAAGGGAGGAAAAAAAATCATTGGTGTGGGTCCATGGTGGCAGATTCTATTAAGTACACCAGTAGATTTAGGTGCAAGTAAAAAAGACTCCAAGTGGTAGTTTAAATAAGATAGATTATGTGTTTCTCATTGAGAAGGAGGAGGAGGAGAAAGACAAAGTGGAGAAAGAGGAAGTCTGTAAGTAGATAACCTATACCAGGGCTATAGGGTGCTTCTATCTCTTTGTTTTGCCATATTTAATTTTTATTTCCAAAATAGCATCAAGGCTGAGGACTATATCCATATTCTAGGTTACTAAGGATAAAGGAAACAAAGAAAATGTATGGTCTCCTTTTAAGGAACTTCCAGAAACTTCCACATGACTGTGTACTCACATCTCATTGACTAGAATACAGCCCCGTGAGACCTATTTGCAGGGAAGGCTGGAGTACGTAGTCTGTTAGCTGAGTAGCCGTGGGCTCAGCTGAAATCAGGGTTCAGCAGAATGGATATTGAAAGGCAGCCAGTAGTTTCACCATCCAGACCCAGGTCTCCTGTGCCAGATCTGGGGACAGTGTCAGTGTGTAAAAACTAAAAGCTGGCCATTGAGAATTGTGATATTCAGGAACAGAAAGTCATTTAGCAAACATAATTTTCCTTTCTTCTCTGTTATAGTTTCTCCAGCTCTGCCTACCGTAATGCCTTTTTTGTTGTTGTTTTTCTTTTTTTTTTTTTTCTTTTCATAAGAAAGTCATGAGACAAAGCTGTCTGTCTCCAACTTTGTCCAACAATCCCCAAGTGCATGCTCAGGGAACACCTTATTCCTAAAAACTCCTGCCCCAATGATACTGTGTAAAATGTCATTTTTTTTTTTTAACAACTCTGACATCACCTGGACGTATATCCCCTCTGGTAAATGACAAGGCTGCCACATAGTCTTGGCTGCAGCCTGAGATCATAGGGGTTGTGTCCTGGGTATAGCACATGCCCCACAGCTGACGCAGGGTTAACACCTAAGCTGAGATCCACTTGCATCAACTGCAAGAAAAACAGGAAGCCCTTTCCTAACTAGCCTACTCTGTGGGGGAAATTCACCCAATTTCCTGAATCCGCTTAGGAATCTTTCTTGCTGCTTTCTGCCCGTAGGTATCCACTGTTCCAAGTCAGAGGAGGCCAGAGCTCGAGCCATTCTCCTTTTTTGGGGTGCCCGGGGCACCTTTCCCACTCCACATATGATCAAGAAGCCCAGGACACAGAGCAGCTTGCTCAGTGTGTACCTGTGTCTGCTGCCTGCGTTACCCGTGCGCTGTGGGTATGCACAATGGTCACTTGGCTGCAACATTTTTTTTCGCTTTGAAAAAGGAAAAGGCAAAAACTTTATGGCTTAAAAGTAGAAGTGTCAAGATGGTGTTACAATTATAGCACCAAAGTCTGGAGAAATGCCTCAGACATGGAAAGCATTAAAATATAGAAAGCTGGTTTTCTAAAATAGTTTTATGGCACTGATTTAAATGGTTTGGATTTTTCCCCTTTGAAGTTTATTTTACTTTTTCTTCTTTTGATTGTAATCAGTCATCTAAAAGATAACTGCAAGAGGCCTTTGGGAAAATGGCAGATTTTAGGTTTGAGTTTTTTTTCTTTTTATAAGATCAAACCTAGCATCTTGTTCATGTTAGGTAAGTGTTCTTCCATTGAGCTATGCCCCTAGCCCTAAGAAATAGTAGCTTTTAAATGATGAGATATCAAAATGACTTTACGAGGGAAAAAAATAGAAACTACAAATGCAATGACCAGGAAAGTAGCTACCTCCTTATAAGCAGGAATAAAGGTCTAGAGCTCAGGTTCAAGGTCATTTCTCATTGCTTAAAGGCCTGAAAAACAAGGAAACAGAAAATTTCCCAAACTCAAACAACCTCAACATGAAAACTGTCACCAAAAGTCTTTCTTCCCAGAGGAAAAATGTCAAGGACATTTCTAAGTAATTGGACAAACCATCAAACATGACTGTTCTAGATGTTTCCCTTCTGAAAGACTCTTGGGTTGGCATCTTTAATCTCCAGCCAAAAATAAAACAACATATATATATATATATATATATATATATATATATATATATGGCCATATATTATTTCTGGGTTTTAAACCATTTAGAGAAAATTCTTTTAAGCTACCTGCTCAACATGGTTGCTAATGTAAGAAGTCACCTATTCTTGAGTCCCAAGATACCCTCGAAATCTATCTGATTGGATGTCTTGTCAGCGTTAATAACTTCACAAAAAGCTGTGATTGTGTGTGTGTGTGTGTGTGTCTTGTTCCACTTTCTTCTCGCTATACTAATGAATACAATGAAAAAGTAGCATTTTCTGAAGCAGAAAGAGTAAAATAAGGTAAGGCACCAATATTGTTAGCCATTTCTTCTGACTACATATCGGCACCTGCAGCATATGCCACAGCATTTTCCATTTCACATAAATAGAGTCTCAGAAAGTGGTTTTTGTCCTACGCCTACATTGCAAAACAAGATAAAAGTCAAAAATTTTAGTTTAAAGGTCATTATTTTAAGTTATGTAACCAACTTGTAAGAGCTGGTATTATTACCAAAGACCATTCAAGAAAGTCTGTTATGCTGTACAGTGCTGGAAGGAGCCCGCAGACAGTTAACTGTGGGATGCACCCCAGTGATAAATGACTGTTGGAGCATCAGGCAATTCACAAAGCAAAAAGGCAGGCTGTGAACAGCCCTAAGCAGAGGGCAGCCTTAATATGCATGTTGGTGTCTGAACTGCTTGTAGTGTATCAATCACTTCAATTATAACACACAGTGCATATCATACACAAAACCTCTGTGATGATATGCACCTGAAAGGAAAATTGGCAAACACATGAAACAGAAAGGTTTCAATGACATAGTAAAATATTCTAATGTCAATCATGTGGTATCGAGTCTTAAATGAAGAATAATCACCCACAAATTCATCCCTTCATTCATTTATTTAGCAAAGATTCACTGAGTGTCTATTACCTATCAGGCATTGAAAGGTCCTGAGATGACAAAGATAAAGAAAAATGAAGTCCGTTCACTAGTGTTAAATCTCAGGTTTTATTAAAACAAATACAGATAGAATAATCTTTGTTTAATGATCTACCTGTTTAAAGACTGTTCAGACTTACAACCTAGCTGTGCTGTTAAGACTTGCGACTTTCTACTTGGACTTATGGTCTGCCTTTTTTTTTTTTTTGGTTATAATTCTGTACATCTTATTTATGGTGCCTCAGTGTCTTTTTTGGTACAGTACACTTTGTTTATATTGCAATTTTTGCCGATTACACCATACAATACAGTACTGTAGCTTTATGTCCTGTTACACATTATGGTGCTGCATATAAGAATTACACAAATAAAAGCAAAGTTACTAAATTGGAGTTTCCTTTGACCATTTTTTGTTCTGAATATTGTAATGCACGTACTATATACAAGTCCTCATTTAGGGACCAATTCATTTAATGACCCAGTCTCAAGACCCTAACTTGGTCATTAAATGAGGAATGCCTGTACTTTCTACATGTACTCAACAGATATGCATGCATATGTGCAGTAAAAGACAGTATGACAATTTCATAGTGGCTCTATTTATAGTGCTGCAAACTGGTAACAACCCAGAAGTAGGAGCATGGATAAGCTATGGTATCATCATGCAATGAAATACTATTCAGCAGTGAAAATAACATACCACAACATGATGATTTGCAAACCATGTGGATACAAAAACATCATAGCATGGCTCCATCTATGCAAAACTTTAAAAGGGCAAAAATAAAATGTGGCAACAAAACACAGAGCCAGGCTTACAATGAATATGGGGCATTAGTAAACGAGGGAGGGGCTGCTGTTTTGTTTTCTGATCTAGTTAGTAAGCACACAGACATGGTCACTTTGTGAAAATGTATTGATTTCTACAGTTAAACACAGTTTGGGGGCTTATTTTACATTGCACATAGAGAGTTTATTGAAAAGTAAATAACAGCTATTTTAAGGGATACATCTGTGTGTGTGTGTGTGTGTGTGTGTGTGTGTATTTTTTGAGACAGTTCAGTTCAGGCTGGCTTTGAGCTCATTTTGTAGCCCAGGCTGGTCTTAAACTGGAAACGATCCTCTTGCTTCAACCTTGGAGGGCTGGGATTGCAGATGTGTGCCACCACACCCAGCAGATACATTTTAATATATTAATTTTTGCAGTATTTCTGCTTTAGGGCTTTGCCCCTTTATGACTTGCCTCAATTTTCCCTTGTTCAGCCTCTACTCAAAAAACAATGTGTATTGGAGATATACCACAGAAGATGTTATTTAAAACTTTTAAAAGAATTACTGTTGTCTTCCAGTTTTAAAAAATTAATCACATTTGGTCTACTCATTCTTTAATAACTGCTCTAGAATATTTAGAATTCTACTAAGCATCTACTTGAACAGCAAATTAATGTACAGAGATCTGGCTAGTAATTTTTAATTCAAGTTCAGCTCACAAGTTAAACAATTATTTGATGTTTGCTTCCTTCATATTAAAAACCTATGGGGAAGAATATGTTAGGAGTTTAGATTTTGAAAGATTTCTCACTTGGGCCCAAGAAGCTCATGACCTGGCCATTCCTTGGTTAGCAGGTTTTTGTTGTGGGCAGAAGCCCTTGAGAAAACCAAAATTTACTGTTGAATCAGGTCAAATCCTCAAGACAGGTGTGATTCTAACAAAAGTCCCATAATTCATATTTCCCAGGGCTAGGATTTGGAGTTGACGGCTTTGCCTACCCTAACAAGTAAAGAAGGTGATCACAGTTCCACCCCAGTCCATGAATACTCTCAGAATGAAGCGTGCTTTCAAGAGCAATCCTGAGCTTCAAAAAAAGAAAAAATTTACTCCTGTTTCATTTGTTTTCGAAGTGGCCTGATGTGGGGACTCGTGTGGTGTTTAATTTATAAATGTTGTCTCCTAAAGCACAGGATTCAGAAACTAGAAAATGTGTTCCAGAAACAGTGAGTGAAAAGATAATACACAGTCCTTCAGCAACAGTGACTGATGAGAGGGAAACAGTGTTAGAAGAGGCCCAGCCTAAATCATGGCTGTGTGTGTCATTTAAATGCTGCTGCTTTGTTTGCCCAGAAGTACGACAGAAATTTCTTAGCCTATAAATCCCAAGAAGCAGGCTGACTGACATCAGTATCACAGACTCCAAAATGCGCTAATGCAGCCATTTAAAAATACGCTTAATTATGGAAATTTTCATACACACACATACATACACACACAAAAGGAGAGAAACAAATGCCATGGCGTTGCATAGGTAAATACTGTACCCCTGAGCTACATCCCCGGGCCTAGTATTTATTCTGTTAATGATCTCTTCAGAATTATGTGGGGCTGGGAGTGTAGCTCCATGGTAGAAGGCCCGCCCAGTGTGTGCCAGGCCCTTGGTTTGGTCACCAGCACAGCTAAATAAATAACATAGATTATTACTCACTAAGTTTGAGGAAAACCTAACCTTCTCTACAATCTTATCATCCTTTTAAAACCAGGCTTAGCTTCTAATTTTCTAATATTTAATAGCACAGAAACAAGTTAAGTACAAGGAAACAGCCTGCCAATTCAGAATGGGCACATCTTAAAAAAAAAAAAAAGAAAGAAAGAAAAGAAAAGAATGAACTAGTTTCTATAATAAACTGACATGTGAAAAGAAAAAGGAGGAATAAGACCTCTTATTAAGCCAAAAACAAAACAAAACACCCCTAACAACAGTAAAAATGAAAGTATTATGTAGAAAACATTTGGCTCCTGATTCGAACAAGCCAACTGTAAATTGCCACCAACATGGTGGCAATTTTTAATTGTTCTACTGTAATGGTATAATGGTACAGGGGATGTTGACCCAAAAATCATAATCTTGTTTTTAAAAGAGTAAAGAAACTGTTGGTAGCTGAGGTGTAATCTTAGATTTATTTTGATCTTAGAGATGGAGAGAATGTGAATGAGTTAAAATCAAATGGCTACTTGCCTGTTGATTGAAGAATTTCTAAGTGCTAAAACAGCTGGCCTCTCTTCTCCCTTTTCTCACATGCAATATTAACAGCATCCAGTCAGGAATTTGCACTAGAAGTCACCCTGAAGTTGCTAGGGATAGAGACCACAGGAGCAAGCATTGTCTAGGATTACTTCTTGTGATCAGAGCAATCTGTAGTTACATCTGCTGAAAGATGGAACTGTCTGATTAAACAGAACCCTTAATTAAAGCTCTACCAGGATTTGTTTTAGTTTGAAAAGGACCCGCCAGGCTTAGTGACACCTTTATAATCCCAGCACTTGAAAGATTGAGGCATGAGAATCGTGAGTTCTTAGCCAGCCTGGGCAACTTAGCTATCTAGTGAAACCCTTTCTCAAAATAATAATTTAGTGTTCAGCCATACCATCCTGCATGTGCCAAATCTCATCTCAAAATAAAAATTTAAAGACAGAAAAAAGGAAGGAAGGATGGATGAACTATAGTTTCTCAGCATTTTTATTTAAATGAACCCAAATTTCCTGAAACTGAATGTTAAGAAATATGCTTCTCTGTTTTCACTTATATCTGGTTGTAATTTAACTGCTTCTGAGCATGCTTCAGATTAAGTTTAACAAAGTTTAAAAACCTCTGTTATATTGGCTTAAATTTTAATTTTACATGCAACTTTATCTCTACATATATTACGATTTTCAATACACAGCAACAGGAAACTATGGGGTGATTTTTCCTATGCGAAACTGAGCAATTTATTTCCTAATAAGTCAGTTTCCCTAACGTATAAATCACTGGGGTCTTAAAGTGGTTGAATGTGCTGCTATACATAGCTAGCATGTGTGTGGGTATACACACATAACTATAGTATTGATATATTTGTCTTAGTAAAATCAGTGGAACCTCTGAGAAGGGTGGAAAATAGAGAGTTTGAGGATTCTTATCAGAATGGCGATTTCTAGTGAACTCAACATCTGGTAGATAAAATGAATAGAATGAAAGCACAGAAATGATTCCTCGTACCGTCAAAGAACAGAGACTAGTGAGAGAAAATAGCAGGTTAAATTTTGTTTATATTTTGATAAATAAATACTTTAAGAATTAACTAAGATCTTCATAATATTTACAGTTTCAGCCATGTGTGTTTTATTATTTTGTGTATTGTACTGAAACTCTTAAAACAAAAGGGGCTCTTTGTAAAAAAGAAAACAGGAGAAATGGAAATATTTATTTTATGTACTCCCTAAAGGAGGGACGACAAGAGGTAGGGCAGGTGATACAGTTGGAGGGGGAAAAAAGCCCTCCAACAAATCTCAGAGGTTTTTCAAAGAAAAAGAAGGTGACCTGAAAAAGTACTGATGAAACTTTACCCAGCAAGAGGCCTAATTGTTTTTTCCATGGGTGGAGGATTTAGGACAGTGTCCTCTGCTCAGGCTGTGCATTAGAAACCTCCAGGGAACCCTGCTAGGGTCAAACTCCCCAGGACTGCAGTACAAGGTGCTTGAGGTGGGACCAGGGATTGGGCACTTTAAAAGCTTCCAGGTGTTTCCCCTGTGTGATCGAGGTGGTTTTTCTCACTTAATATATTTATTTTTGCAATTTCAGCATCTGAAGATCTTCCTTTCAAGTTTATTATATGCAATTCCTATAATATGCCATTATGTAAGTAATGACCCCTCGCTCCCTCGGCCTCAGTGTCAGTAGGTTTGAAGTGTAAGGAACAGAAAACTTACTTAGCACACTCAAAAACTTTTTTCTTTTTTTTTTTGTAATTTTTATTTTAAACATAATAAAACCAAGCAAAATGAAACAATAAAAGCAATCAAAACAAAACAGTGTAACACAAGACTTCAAAACAAGATAATAGGAAATCAACAATAGTTACCATAATGCCTATTGTTGTCTTCAAAATAGCTGCCCATACTTTCAGACATAGTAAAAATCAAACAGAACAGAATACAACCAATAAAAACAAAACAATGAATGCAACAAAAGATTTAAAAACAAGAGAATAGTGAATCCAAAATGGCTACCACAATATATCTTGTTACCTTTGAAATAGCTCCCCATGCCATTGGATACAATAAAATGAAACAAAATAAAGCAGAACAAAACCCAACCCAATACCATGAAAATGATACAGGACTTCAAAACAAGACAATAGGGAATCAATAATGGCCAAAACCCTCAGAGGGAGATCCCCATAGATGCTACACTGGGTATTGCCATCTTCTGAGTAGATGATCAGACCACCAGTTTTAGACCTGCAAAGTCATTGAAACACTAAACACTGTAAGCATCAAATTGTATTCCACCTCAACAACCATCATCACAGCTTGTGTTTCTCTGGATCAACTCGAGGAAGGGGAGAGGAGAGGGTTGGTTCTTCTTATTTGCCAGCCTGCACACTGGAAGGGGCTAGCATCTGCCTCTCCTCCCAGCAGCCCACACATGGCACCAGTTCGCTTGCTTCTGGGTGACTTCTTGTTCTCTTCCCTTGCAGTCTGCTAATAGCACTGACTCAGGGAAAAGGCTGCCATCTGCCCACCCCCCCAGCCAGTACAAGGTGCCGATTGGCAGGGAAAGCTTGCTGCTTAGTGATTTCTTGTTCTCTTCCCCTACAGTCCGTGAATGGCTCAAAGTTTTTTAAGGAAATAATAAAATAATTGCATGTTATTAGGACAGTTGTTTTAAATTATAATTTTTTTCCTATTTTAAATTGATACTTAAGCTTTAAAGAAATGAATGCTGAAAACTTATCTGATACTTTTCTCACTAATCCCTAGTAACAATCATTGTTTATTCTCAGCTTGATTATACCTAGTCATACTTTACAATGTTGCTTTACTTTTTAAAACCTTATTTTCCAGAATAAGATTTACTTGTCACTAGTATAGTCTTACATGAGTATTTTCATGCAAAAGAAGTTTCCACTTTTTAGAAAAAAACTTATCTACTTGATGTGTTGTATGAGTGAAAATATTAGCACATTTTTTTCACATGAACAATCATAAAACAAGTTTATTTCTGATATGTCTGATATATGTGCTATAAAACACTGCATTTTAAAATGACATTTAATAAAAGAAACATTAGCAATTACCATTTTCCAGTGATTATAGAAATAATGGATTCAGGCAAGAATCATCAATGGATGTTCATACTCTTGAGTTCAAGTTGGACAGTATATTTACCTAGTCTTAAAGTACCCTGCCCCAAGTTACAATAACTAGGGAGAAAAGGGTAGAGAGGACACACTGGGGTCTGGTATTGTGTGCTCCCTGATGTGAAGTGCCAAGGACACAGTGTCAACTATGTAGCACTCCTGCCCCAAACACATAGCTTGAAACTAAAAATAAAATAATGACACCTACTGTGGTAGAGGGGTGAATTATAACTGACCTAAATTCTTCAAAATTGTTCAGATCATGAAAGGCCAAAGTTTCAACTGAAAGGAAATTAACAAACATGACAACTAAATGCATGAATGATCCTGGATCAGATTCTGGACAGCTCAAATGATTACTTTTTTATAAGTGACAGTAAAAATAGAATTAAAGACATCTATATATGCATTATGTGATATTGAATCAACGTTAAATTTCCTGAACTTGATCATGGTACTGTAGCCATGTAATATGGTGTCATTTTTATGTGATACATGTTAAAATTATAAATAGGTAAAGAATCATGATGTCTACAGTTTATCTTTTAATTGTTCATATTTCATCAATAAAATGATCATATACAAACAGGGAGAAAAAGAAAATTTATTTTTTGTTGACAATTTATGAACCTATATGACAGGTATAAGGAAGTTCATTATACTATATGTGTGTTTCAAATTTTTTCAAAAACACTTATAAAACTCAGAAACAGAACATTCATAGCCTAGTTAAGAACATAGTTTTGCAAAAGGCTCTATCTAGTATGTTTCACTTCCCCCTCCACCTTACCCTCATCATTTTCACTCTTGAAAACTTCAGCAAATGTTTAATGGTTTGAGAAGAAATAGTAAAGGTCTAGGAAAGAGTTTAAAGGAAATCATTTAAAAATTGGCAAATCCGTTTATGGTTGAATAGCCATCACCTAATTTATTGGCTTAATAAATTCAAGTTTGTTTGGTATTAGGTTTTCCTGGCTATTTTATTGTAGTGAAATGGATATAACACAAAACTTCCCATTTTAACTGTACTGAATGACATTAAGTGCATTCACATTATTGTGCAACCACTAAACACTTTCAGAACATTTTCATCAGCATACTAAACTCTATACCCAATAGACACTAGCTCCCTATCTCCCCTTTCATATATCTTTACTTATTCTAGGTATTGATTCCTTATCAAATATGTGATTTGCAAATATTTTGTGAGTTATCTTTTTACTTGGATACTGAAAAGTTTTTAATTTTAAGTCCAGTTTGAAATTTCACTTTTTCTTTTGTTCCCTGGGCTTTTGGTGTAATTTCCAAGAAGTTATTTTTTTTTAATTTTTTTAGACAAGCCATAGATGTTTTTCTTTGCATTTTAGAAAGAGAATGATAATCCCAGCTATTCATCATCTGTGCAACGTGCAACTGATATAGCTTGGTCTTGGCAGTGTTTAATTTCAAAATGAAGCCACACTTAACTCAATTACTGCTGACCTATTTGCTGAAACGTAGTTCCTTCTAAAGACTTAAACTACTTTAGCTGTTTCTGGAAATTTCTCATGATATTTCTTCATGTGTTCCAGAACAAATTTCTCAGTTTGTCTGTGTTTCTTCTGCTTGGGCCTCTTTGGCTGGTGTTGCCTTGGTCCCTTGTGAGACATCCGAGTTGCTGGGCACAGGTGTCACCAAACAGCTCTGTTGCTGTGGCCTCTAACTTGCCCTGTCCCCACCACAGGAAAGAGGAGGAAACAGGGCACCTGATCTGGCACCTTGAACTTCCTGACTCCAATGCAGTCAACTTCCTTGCCTGGGGAGGGACGATGTTGGGGTAATAGGTGGTAGCGGGTCGGGGGAGGACACGACACACTGTGTGGTGAATTGCAGGCAGAGATCTGGAGTACTGTCAAAGAAAATATTGACACTCGCTATAGCAGTAAGAAAGACTCTATTCAAAACTTTTGTGGAAGGTGTCAAGATATTACAATGAGGGAAAGAGATTAGGCTCAACTCCAAACACAGCAAGGACAAGTGGGGATTCATAACTAAGGAGCAGAGTACATTGCCAATGGATGGAAAAGTACTAAGAGGAGACATCAAAGGAAGAAGTATTCTTATTAAACCAATTGCATTGCTCAGCTGTTCTGTTACTGGCACAAAATATCTGACATATGCAATTTAAAAGAGAAAAGATTTATTCTGGCTTGTGGTCTCAGTGATATCAGTCCATGGTTGGCTGGTTCTAGGGCAAAAACACCATGGAGGAAAGCTGCCAACCTCTTGACATCCATAAAATAAAGTACAAGGGAAGAGCAGAAAGGAAAAGGCCAGAGACCAGACATAATCCTCAAGGTGACACTCTGTGACTCACTCAGACATATCCAGAAGTGTAATTAGCCTGGTGTCTCTTAAATCATAAAGCTGATAATCAAGATTAACCATTGCAGGCTAGGGATTTAGCTCAGTGTCACAAGCGCCTGCCTGGCAAGCGAGCGGTTGTGAATTCGATTCCTAATACAAAAAAAAAAAAAAAAAAAAAAAAAGATTAACCATTGCACCAATTTAATACATTCTTGCTAAAGACAGGCCAGGGTGAGCAGACATCAAAGATGGAGGATGAATAATTAGCTATCAAGATTAATCAGATTTCAAGAGTAAAGGACTACCTCTAAACTTAGCAGAATTCTTGCTACAACTGGGCAGTGTTGGCCCAGTAAGAGGCCAGAGAAGCTTCTACAAGAAGATGGCTCAGAAGATTCTAAAGTTGGGTCAAAGAGAGAATCTTGATCAGTCTTTCCTCTTGGTCAAAGAAAGAAGAGACAGACAACACAAGGCAGGGGACAATTCAAGTCCATTTCTCCATCAATTGTCTTTTATTAAGAAAGAGCTGAACTTGTATTGACAAAGACTCAGTAAAGGGACAGCACTTCAGCTTCTAGGTGTTGGGCTCAAAGCATCTTTAGATGTTGGAGTAGAACCATACTGACCCCTGACAGATTTCTGGCTTGCAGTTTGAATGTCTTCGGCTATATCATGGACACAGTGACAGTTGTGACATCACAAGCATAGCATGGGAGATGAGGTGTTCCTCATGGTCCACACAGCAGCCACTCCAGTCACTAGGCTGCCTGTCACCTGCTGCCTGGCTTCTTTAGATCCATGGCAACTGGAATCCCAGTAAGGGTCCGGGCAGTCAGCTGCTAGTTCCCGGTGCCTCTAAATCAGGAGTGTGGGAGGAAATTGGAATTGTTCTTTCAGAAAGCTGTAGCCAGATATGTGAGGAAAATAGAAGAATTGAAATTTTGATAAAGACTCAGCAAATGTGAAAAAAGGGAAGATATGGTCCAATTTACAGATAAATAACAAAACTTCACAATGAACACAAACAGAATCTGATACCCACATGGATGTGCTATAATTTTCCACTGAAATGTAAGATTCTTCTCTATGGTCACTGCATCATGCTTTTTGTTTACAGAATTAATTTGGTCTCAGATTTGGCTTGAGTACTTGTATAAGTAGAACTGGAATGAGAATTGAGTATACTGGTGTTTTTAAAGTTTGCTTGGCTGAAATTTTTCATAAGGAAACTCAGATTTTTCTCTTCTTTCTGTTTCTTTTACTTTTTTTTTTTTTTTTTTGAGACAGGGTCTTTTATGTAGTTCAGATGGCCTTGAACTCACTTATGTAGCCCAGGCTGGCCTCAAACTCATGGTGATCCTTTTACCTTAGCCTCCCAAGTGCTGGGATTACAGGTACACACCACACCCAGCTTATATCATGTATTGTTACAAAAAGGACATATTCATATTGAACTTATGCAAATAATTATATTGCCATGGAAATAAGAATACTCAATAAGAATTTCAGAATTATCATACAAGGAAAACAGTGTTTTATTTCTGTTTATAAAAGTATAATTACTAACTTGCTCTGAGTTAAAGAAATGAGAGATTACTTATAGCCAAAAAATAGAACATTAAAGAACTGGCATACTTTTTTTAAAAGCTGTAATAACTTTTTATCGGTTCATTCAGTCCTGTATAATTAGTTCTCGCTCTGTTGGATCTTGGGCTAGTAGTTTATGAATTCAACTTTTCAACCAGAGTTCTGGAAATTCAGGCTTATCTGGTGGTGTGATCTCACAGTCCCTCACTCGTAAGCATTGGCATCAGAAGCCTGAACCCTGAGCACTTGTTTTATTCCTTTCCTTCAGTCTCTGCAATGTTCACTTTCAGTCGAAGATAAAGCACTCAGGTCAGTAGCTGATTGCAAATACTTTCAGGAGAATTGGAATAAAACAATAACTATCTGTGGATAACAAAAATCTTAACATGACCATGGTTAAAAATTGAGTTTGAGTGGGAGTAGTGGAACACATCTATAATTCTAGCCCTCAGGAGGATGAGGCTGGGGGATGTCCATGAGTTCAGCCTAGGCCACAAAACCCTGTCTATTAAAAAAAAATCCAGAGTTTATTTGACAAGGAAATTTAATTCTTTCTGTGGCATACAATATTGTAAAATCATAAGTGAAATTACAAAATGATATGAAACCAAACATCATGAACGAACAGTAAAATTAGCAACTCTGTGCACTTGTAAAACCTCTGAAACATTCAAATCAATGACATTCACTTATGCAAATATAACAGAAAGATTAAGCACTTCTTATATAGTGCTTTACATGTAATTCAACACATCAAATCCACTATTTTTTTTTTTTTAAATCTGTCTTTTGCTGGTAGTGGTGGAATAGGTGCTTAACAACATATGCAAAGCTTTGGGTTCAATCTCCTGCACCAGAAAACTTAAAATAAAATAAATAAGACTATAAATAAATTAAATTAATAAAGGCAGAAATCTCTCCTTTTATAAAAAGGTAAGAACAAATCATCTGAGATTTTCTAGTATTCTTTAGAAAATCTCAAAATAAGTTCAAGTTCAAGATTTAATTTGTAAAAAAAAAAAAAGATTTGATTTGTGATTTGACTTTGGGAAGGCAAGATTGTCAAAATATATGTTTCATTAATTGAAAATTCCAGGCCAGTATGAAACAGTGCTTAGCTACCTATTTAACCAAAGTGACAAGTACAAAATTCAAAAGTAGATAAAAGAAGAAACATGACCAAAAGCCTTAGCCTTTTTTTAAAAAAAAATGGTATGATTCAATAGATTTAATATTCAAGGGCAGGATTGAGGTTAACATAAAGCATAGAAAATTATTCAGGTAAGACACAAAGTCTTGGTTATCTAGGCAGATTATTCAAGAGGAAAAAAGAAACTTTCACAATGTCTTGACAACAGCAGATCCTACTGATGTGAGTTTTTTCATTTTAACAGAAAACCAAATTTCAGTTTTACATCAGTGTACTTTTGTGTGTACTTTTTACTTGGGAAGTGGAGGTAAGGGTTGAGAGGGGTCTTGACTGACTTGAACTCTCCATCCTCCTGCCTCAGCTTCCCAATTGCTGGGATCACAGATGTATACCACCACACCTGGCCCCTTTCACTTTCTTTGTGTGCTTTTTATTTTTTTAAAAACCCCTTAAAAATAAACCCACTCAATCTTAGTCATATTTGATCACATAAGATTTCTTTTCCAATCTGGGCATAGTGGTGCACATTTGGAATCCCAGCACTTGGGAGGCTGAGACAGGGGATCACTACGAGTTCGAGGCCAGCCTGAGCTACATAGTGAGTTCAAGGTCATACTCAATTACATAGTGAGACCTTGTCTCAAAGAAACCAAACAAACCAAAAAACAATAAAACAAGTTTTTTTCCCCATAATTCCTTTTCCATACTCTCCCAACCCTTTTGATACCCATTCAGTTTTTGTCCTACACTTTTGCTCTTTCTCATTTTGGAACAACCAGGCATTTCAATTTATGACAAACTTACTCTCTTTTTTTCTCCTACTGGAAACATCCTACATTCCTTGCATGGTTTTCATGCAAAGCTGTCTCTTTCATTCTTATTTCTAACAATTGTATTTGCATTTATTGGTTGCAATGTTTTGTTTGTTTTCCTTTTTTTTTTTTCTTTTTTTTGAGACAGGATCTCATTATGCAGTTTAGGCTGACCTTGAACTCACTTTGTAGCTCAGGCTTGCCTTGAACTCACGGAAATCTTCCTCCCAAGTGCTGGGATTGCAGGTGTGCGCCACCACACCCAGCTTCTGATTACAATTTTAAATCATTAGAAACCCTTTTCTCATTGGGGAAAAAAAAAACAAAAAAACCTAGGAAATAGACCATTGTGAATTGTTTGTCACATACACACATTCTGCCATTCTGTTACAGACTAATAAATTTTATGAATATAAAATTCATATTTGGCAATTTTATAGGTAGAGGTCTATTCATAGTACCATTTTCCAATGTACTATTTTCCAATAAAAATATTATGTTTATTAACAGATCCAAATATATTTAGTTTCCCTGAACTATATAAAACTACAACTTATGTTTCATCATAAATGTTTTAATTTATCTTAGTTAGAAATCTACGTACAGTGAATGTATACTACTTACAATAACTTAGTATAATTTGAAGCTTGCAAGTTACCAGAAGGATCATGGAAACTACAATGAGGAAGATGCATCATTCAGCATAGTTAGGCATCATCTCATGGTATTTCTTTCTCTTTTTTTTTTTCGGTACCTGGGATCTAACTCACAATCTTGTGCTCACCAAGTAGGCTCCTCATGGTATTTCTCTTAACCATTTTGACAACACAAACATGTCAGGCAAATATCACAAAAGCAAAAGCCTAAAAGAGCTAAATAGATGAGGTTGGCCTTTGTTTTTGTTTTTTTTTTGTACCAGAGATCGAACTCAGGACCTCACTCTTGCCAGGCAGGCGCTTATGCTACTGAGCTAAACCTTCAGGCCAAGGTTAGCTTTTTATTTTTTAATTTTATTACTGTGGTTGATACATAAGAAGCAATAAATAGAAAGCAATTCATTTCTGTTACCTCTCCCTATTCATATGTTTATTCTTAGGTTGAATTCATACCTTAAAAAATCTTAAACATATAGAGATATAATATTAACTTATTATTTGACTTTATTACTCATCTAGTAACCACAAGTAGAACAAAAATTAATGATTTACGAGAGACCAGGATCGCAGCCTGTCTCTTTGGGACCCGAACCTCTGGGACCTGCAGAGTGGCCCTGGCTGTTTGGATTGAAAGTCTGCGCAGACCTGCATCTCGGCGCGACTGTTTGGGACTGGTAGGCCTGCCCTTCATCCACAGGGAACTGCCCGGAGACCGGCATCTGGGCCAGGTCTGTTTGGGCCCGTAGCCCCGCCCTTCACCCCCAGGAAGTCTCCCAGAGACCAGCATCTTGGCCTGTCTCTTTGGGAACCGAAACTCTCGGACCTGCAGAGTGGCCCGGGGTGTTTGGATTGGGGACATTGTGGAGACTGGCATCTTGGCCAGGTCTGTTTGGGACCAGGAACTTTGCAGAAAATAGCATTTTGGCCTGACTCTTTGGGAGCTGTAGGTCCACCCTTCACTCCCAGGGAACCTCCTGGATACCTGCCTGGGACAAAGCACCGTGGCCTGGCCTGCCTGAGATTCCACAGGCTCCACGGTGACCACACCCAGTACTTGCCTTACAAATTAGGGAGCCAGGAGCCCACAGAGGGGAGTTAGGACCCTGTGAGGAAGCCAAGAGCCTGTGCGGGAGCCACTGCCCCTCCAGGAACTGAGGGTGTAAGAGGTAATTTGCCACACATGCAGAGAAAGCTTTGGAACACTGCTAAAAGTAAGGAAATATAGAAAAATGACAAAAGGAAAGACCAAAAGGCAGGCTCAAAGCCCTAGCCCTCCCCAAGAAAGCTTACAAGCCGTGTACATAGAAGAAAAAAGAAGCCATACACCTGAAATGCCTGAAATGATATCAAATGAAATAAATATGCAAATAGGGAAAGCTATGGAGAAATTCAAATCAGAAATACTTGCCCAGGTAAATGAAGAATTGATAAAAATAGTGAAAGAAATAGTGAATGCATCTAGTGAAAACACAGCTAAAAAATTAGAGGAACAAAGCAAACAGATAGAATCCCTCAAAGAACAATATAAGAAACAAACAGAATGCATAAAGCAGATTCAAAGAGATATACAGGAAATCAAAAATTCTACTGAAAGCTGTAAAAACCACCTCAATGAAAGTGAACACAGAATTTCAGACCTCGAAGATAAGATTGCAGCCAGTGAGCAGGAAAGACAAGATCTTTTAAAAATAACAAAGAATCAGGAAATAACAATTCAACACCTGCAAGATGATGCAAAGAAAAATAACATAAGATTAATAGGGATAAATGAAAAAGAAGGGGACAGC
>PVJX010007412.1:0-71245 GCA_004027295.1 Dolichotis patagonum | reverse complement strand
GAAAGCCCTGGAATTCTTTCACTATATGCATGGCTTTATACTATTGTGTTATGTTTGATATTATTGTAATTGAAACTATGCTCAACTATAGCAGAGTAAGAGATGTGGTGTTAGATACTGTTGATGTCCAGTTGATTTAATGTAAAGTACTGTGTTGCCTATTAATGTAAAGTACTGTGTTGCCTATGTTGTCCTCTTCTGATCTGCTCTGTACTGCCCCCTTTTGTTTTATTCTCTTTTAAGTTAAAAAAAAATCTCAACGTGGTCATTCTTTATAGCTGAGTAGTACTCTATTGTATAAAAATGCCACAACTTTTTTTATCCATTCCTCAGTTGATGGGCACTTAGGTTGCTTCCAAGATCTGGCTATTACAAATTGTGCTGCTATAAACATGGGTGCACATATATCACCGTGGTATGATGTTTTCAGATCTTCTGGGAATATGCCTAGAAGTGGAATAGTTGGGTCAAATGGGACTTCCAAACCCAGCTTTTTGAGGAATCTCCAGACTGATCTCCATAGTGGTTGTAGCAGTCTACACTCCCACCAACAGTGCAGAAGAGTTCCTTTTTCCCCACAGCCTCTCCAACACTTCTTGTTGTTAGTATTTTCTATCCTGGCCATTCTTTCTGGAGTGAGATGGAATCTCAGTGTGGTTTTAATTTGCATTTCTCTCATGACTAATGATGATGAACATTTTTTCATGTATTTATTTGCCATTCGTATTTCTTTATTTGAGAGCTCTGTATTCATTTCAGATGCCCATTTTTGGATTGGGTCTTTGAATTTCAAGGATCTGATTTTTTAAAATTCTTTATAAGTTCAAGACAGAAGTCCTTTGTCTGAGGAACTGTCCATGAAGATTTTTTCCCAATTTGTGGGTTTTCTTTTCACTCTGCTGGAAACCCCTTTCGACATACAGAAACTCTTTAATAAGATGTGGTCCCAGTTATTGATTCTGGGAAGTATTTCCTGTGTAGTTTGGTTCTTGTTCATGAATTCTCTTCCTACCCCTGTATGTTTGAGATTTTTACCTACTTTGTCTTCCAGCAGTTTTAGTGTTTCTGTTTTAATATTTAGATCTTTGATCCATTTAGATTTTAGTTTATGAAAACTGTTACAAAAATCAAATAAGGGAGATTTAACGGTCAACTCACGAGGCTAACATTACATTGATGCCAACACTAGATAAAGAAACTTCAAAGGAAGGTAAAAAAATTTACAAATATCCTTCATGAACACAGATATAAAAATCTTCACTAAACGTAAGCAAATTGAATGAAATAATGCAAGAAAAACTGTAACAAAGAGAATATCATGATTTAGGAGATAAGATAGGCTTAAATCTTCCTTACTTTGGATAAAGCATTGGATTTTTTCAAAAAGATCTGATGGTAAAAGCACAAGCAACAAAAGAAAAAACTAGATAACTTAGACTTCATAAATATTTTACTCTTCCAAGGACACTATCAAAAATGCAAAAATATAATCCAGAGAATTAAAGGAAATAATTGTAAATCATGTATCTGATAAGGACTTGTATCTAGGTTATATAAAGAGCTCTTATAACTGAATAAAATGAAACTCAACTTAAAAATGTGCATAGAATTTGAATAGACAAATGCCCATGTGAAACTATGCTCAGTGATCATTAGTGATAACAAATACAATCAAAGTTAACATGAAATACCACTTCATAGCCACCAGGATGACTACAATGGAAAAGAAGAATAACAAGTGTCAGAATATGAAAAAATTAGAACTCTTACATATTTCTGATTTCTAAGATAGTTCAGACATTTTGTGAATTGTTTAGCCAGAGTTGTCATATGATCCAGAATTTCCATTTTTAAATAAATACCCGGAAGCATTAAAATGTACATCAACACAAAAATGTATATGTAAATGTTTACTTATAATAGGACCTTTCATAATAGCCAAAAAGTAGAAAATTCAATTGTTATTTGATGAATGGATAAGCAATATGTGGTATAACTGTACTGTGGGATATTACACAGCAATAAAAATACAGTATTGATAATACTGTAAAAGGGTTGTACATACCTCAAAAGCATTATGCTAAATGACAGAAGACAGTCATAAAAGACCACATGTGGTATTAAATTTTGTGCAGTGTCCAGAATAGGCAAATATATATATATTTGCCTATATAGAATCATGACTATTTGTGGATGGTGGAAGGAAGGCAGGGTGTTGAGGCAAAATGGGGAGAAACTGCTAATAAGTATGGGGTTTTATTGGAGGGTGATGAGATGTTCAAAAATTTGTGGTAATGGTTATGTATCTCTGAATATACTAAAGCCATTGAATTTTATACTTTAAATGGTAAATAGTATGGCATATGAGTTATATTCAATAAAGGTATTATTTTTAATAAGATGCAGGACTAGGAATGTAGCTCAGTCATAGCGTGCGCTTCCTAGCATGTATAACGCCCTCGGTTCCATCCCCAGCACTACAAGGATAAAAAAGATCGAAAGCATGTGTGTGAACACACAGAAGCTATGATGAACTATTTCTGTATACCTAATAGATTTAGTAAAAGAAACAAAAACAAAAATTAAGAAGATTAAATGCTAGCCAAGATGTAGAGCAACTGGAACTTTTTACATTGTTGTTGGTAATTCCATTCTGGAAAACAGTTTGATAGTTCCAAGTTACACAGACCGTACTATCCATCTATCCTACTCCTATGTATTTAACCTGCATGTGAATGGCTGCATTTGCTTTATTTGCAATCATAAAAGCTGATACACAAATTTTCATTCACTTGGAGATGGTTAGCAAACTGGTACATCCATTTGGTGGCCCATTTCCTAAGCAATGGGGAGGAATGAATTAGTGGCACATGGAAGAGCATAGGTCCATTTTGAATGCTCTGTGCTACATGAAAGGTACCAGGGTCAAAGGCTATGTACTATGTTGGTTCATTTATATGGCATTCTGGAAAAGGCAGTCTATCAGGGCAGAGCGAAGATTAGTGGTTGCCAGGGCCTGGGGTAGGAGGGCGCTATTGACTCCTGGTGGCATAGGGAATTTGGAGAGCCTTTGAGCTATTCTCTATCTGGGCTATGATCCTTGTTATGTGATTATCTGCTTTTGTCAAAGTATCTGGAATTGTATACTTTAAAAGGCTAGATTTTACTGTGTATAATCTATATTTTAGTAAATATGGCCAAATGGTTGATGGACATGCTTTATTTGATTTCCTTGTACAGCTATACATAACTTACTAATGCAAGTGTAAACATTGTAGACAACTTGTGTATGCCTATTTAAATACAGTTCTAGAATAATTCTCTTGAGGAATTATAGATGACAGGTCAAAGAATGTAACAGAGAGTAATTAGATTTCAAAAAGTTGAAGTTTTTGTGTGATCAAGATACTGTATTTTTGGCCAGTTATTTAGCTCAGCGGTGTAAGTGCCTGCCTTGCAAGCTCATGGTTGTGAGTTTGATCCCTGGTACCAAAAAAATAAAAAAGATGCTGTATTTTATATACATGTTCCAAAATTAACATAGTTATTATATGTTGCAAGCATACACTAATAAAAAATAAAATTAGTATTAAAAAAGAACATTATAGGGTGATTATCATAAAGCCAGTTTCCACTAGACTTTTGGTTATTTTAAGGTGTTTTGGGGTTTTTTTGTTTGTTTGATTGTATTTTTTTTTTTGTGGTGCTGGGGATTTTGTATTGAGCTACTTCCCTGGCCCCTTTTGTCATTTTTTGAGACAGGGTCTCGTTCAGTTGCTAAGCTGCCTTGGTTGAATTCAAACTCATGATCCTCTTGCCTCAGCCTCCTAGAGGGCTGAGACTTTAGGCATACACCACCACGCACTATGTTCATTTTTTTTAATTTTGTTTTTTAACCAACTTTTAAAAATGTTTCAGGATTAAATAATTTTACCTTAAGTAAATTATATTTGTTTCTACTAACTATTAACTAGTTTTATGGTTCTAGGGTCTCCTTCTAGAGGTGATTTCTAGGTTTTTTCTGTTCTAAGCAAAGAATTGGTCAAGACAAGCGCAAGAGGTCTCAAGGTTTTACATTTACTAAAAGTAGGAAAAGAGCCAGGTGTTGGTGGCACACACCTGTAATCCCAGCATTTGGAAGGCTGAGACAGGAGTTGTTGCAAGTTTGAGACCAGCCTGAGCTACAAAGTGAGCTCAAGGCCAATCTGAACTGCACAGCAAGAAGCTGTCTCAAACAGACAAACAAACAAAAAACTCTTGAAAGGTAGGAAAAGAATTGTGCTCTACTGAATGAGTTTGGGCCAAGTAAAAGTAGGAAAAGAGGTCCACTGTACAGTGTGAGAGGGGACTACTATGAAAGGACACAGTAAGAGAGAGCTTGTGGCTGCTTTTTATATCTCCCATTCCTCACACTGACAGCAGGCCCAGCCCATCCTGTGGAGAACTTGTTGGAGTTCTGGGAAGAACTGAAGACAGCCCCGTCTGGTTATTTCCATGTGCAGGGCTTGGAGAACTGTTCTGTGTGTGTGTTTTAGGACTTTGTAATAAACAAATCATATCCACTTTCCCAGCCAGTTTGCTACTCCCTTAACTCCTGCCTCAACAGAATTGTTCATACTTTTGGTCTTTATATTTCAGTTCTTTTACGTATCTCAAAGGGTTTGTTTGTTTGTTTGTTTGTTTTTGGCAGTTTGGATAAAGACTTTCCTTCAATTTTTTACTTTATTCTTCTTAAGCTAAAGAATTTAGCTTAAGCTTAGAATAAAGCTTAAGAAGAATAAAGTAAAAAATTTAGATCAGATAGATGCAAAAACATCTGAAAAAGATCAGACTTAAAGTTGAATAGTTCATTAGTTAAATATTTGACAAATTGGTTTTGGGGGACCTGACTGCCAACTTTCAGGGTTTATAGTATATCGATCTTTACATATAGTTTTGTATCTTTCTTTAATGTATTGAATGCACTGCTAATGAATCCACAAGAGTCCTTACACTTGTCAGTGTATTCCATGTGTGGAGTCTTTCTAGCCAGATGGTTCAAATCTCTCTGATAAGCAGTGAAGTAGTCCACAAGGTGCTACTGTTCAGGTACCGGCTATTTTCAGAGTCTTTATTCTTTCCTTGCCCAGAAGACCATGTTTGCTGAGGAAAAACAAGTTTTCACAGAGTAGGAGGAAGCCACTGTGTGCCTTGTTCACCAGTCACAGGAGCCCAGTGACTTTGTGGCGCATGTCAGCAATGTTGACACACTGTCATGAACACCAGCTTCTCAGATTCTGGCAACACTATTGTATGGCCATTCAGTTTCTTTATTAGAGTTAGTAATGGGCCGGGTATTGACCATGATGATATTTCCAGAGATGGTCCATGTAAGTGCAGACACATTTACCTCACTGTGACATGTATTTTATTTGTTGTTTTATCAATTAGTAGCTTTTGTTTACATTGCATTCCAGCCAATGTGTCCATCAACAGATGAATAGGAAAAAATGTATTTACACAAATGGAGTACTATTGTGCCATAAAGAAAGACAAAATTTGAGTCATTTGTAAGAAAATGGATGTACCTTGAGACCCTAATGTTAAGTGAAACAAATAAGACACATAAGTTGAAATATTTCATGGTTTCACTTATATGAGAAACCCAAATTATAAGTAAAGAGCAAACTAAAAGATACATAATGAAAAAGTAAGGAGATAGATCTTTCTCAGATGGGAAAAGAATCAAAAGATGGAGAGGGGAGGGAAAGGAAAGGAGATGATAAAAGGAATTAGGATGTATTATGTCCATGTACCAACTCCACACAAAAAATATAAACACATACTGCAAATTCACTAAACAAAAAATTCTGGAAAAAGTGAATTCAGAATCAATAGTGAGTAAAGGTTTTAGGATAAATAGCAACTTGATAATTCCTTAGTAATTTTATACTACACTCTTCAGCTCAAGGTGGAATCTATACTCCTTAACGTTATTTGAGATTGTTCACAGTCACAGCTTTTTTCCCTCCATCCCTTACTTGGCATCCTGTGATCTAATACTACTATGCTTGTTGGTTTTCTCCTTTGCTTCATTGCTCAGCCTAGCTAGTCATGCTTTAGGTGAGAGTGCAGGAATGTTCCCACAGGAGCCCACACTGTGGCACCTTCAGCACTCTACCTCCTGCTAACCTTTGTGTCCCCAGGAGAGTCCCTAGGAATATTAAACATTTAACCAGTTAATCTGGAAGAACAAGGGGCACAGTGACCTTGGCAGCCTATGTTTGCTTAGTGATTTTTCCTCTGAAATTGTTTTTCCCCCTTTAAAAAAATTTTTTTTAACTTTTATTAGTACATTTGCAGTACAGAATGATAACATTCACTGTGAGAAATTGGTACATGTACATAACATTTCAATTCTTGTTTTCCCTCTTCTTTCACCCCCTTTTACTTTTCCATTGTCCAACTATAAAATGTCCATTTATGTCCCTAAAAGTACTAATACTGATTAGCTATTTTTCATTCTTCTTCTTTCAATTAATTACTAACTTTCCTGAATTCAACTTGTTAATCAGTAAAATGGAGATAATAGTTGACACAGAGTTGTTGTGAGAATTAAAGGAGTACCAGAGGCAAGAAGTGGTTTCACAGTTATGACTCAGGATTATTTATCCTTCTTGTGCAAATACAACATAGGGACACAGCTTTTAGAGATAGGCAGAGCTCATAGTTACTCTCATGAGGGGCCTCCATTGTCCTAAAATGTGTTTGTCTTTAACATTTTTTTAAAAAATTTTTTCTCCTAATAGTGTCTCAGTCGTGAACAAGGGATTAAATGGATCAAAAAAGAAAGACTTCCAGCATTTCTGGAGAGTGATTGCTATTTTGAATACAGGTATTGGAGTTACATCAGTGTACACATTTTAAAACCTCATTTTCTTACCAAGTATCATTTTTCTGTGATTTCTTAGTAAAATGGTATAGCTTTCAACCCACTGGAGTTTGGGTTCTACTTGCTGTATAATAAAGAATAATACAGACCATTGCAAAAAAAAAAAATCTCTTAACTTTTCCAAAACGATTTTACAGAAATAATACCTAATAAATGTACTTCAATTGTATCTCTTTGATTGGTATACTTTTTAAACTAGACTATATTGGTGATAATGGTATTTGTGTGCAGGAATTCATGAATGAATGTTAATGCATTAAAAAGAGTATCAACGCAAAGCCTAGTTTTTCCTTTATGTCTCCTTACAAAATGTCAAGCACCTAGACATTCTGAAACTATATTAAAATTTGACCTTTGCTCATAACAGCTATTTTAAAATATATATTAAAATAAAAATTACTAATTAAAGAATTGTTCTATGAGTGAACAGTTCTAATGAATAAGTCATTGATTTCAGTAGAACCTAAGAGAATTATCCATCCTAAGAGGTAGGAGGAAAGAGTGCCTTGATAAATACTCAGAACTTTAGGTTTTTTTTTCTGAATTCTGCTATATTTGAAACTTAGTCAAATTTTATGATTTCTACAATGTAGGTTAGCCAAATTGGTCTCGCAAGTAAGATGGAGCAAGTCAGGTGTGAGTTTCACAATCGGCACAAATTTTTCTCCATGGGTCCTGAGGAAACCACCCAGCTCACCACCTCCCTCTGTTGAAGAAGACAATAATCTTATAATTATGAAAAAATTCTACATTTCTCTTGGCGAGGTAAAAATATGAATATTGTTTTGGGAAACTTTATTTCAGAGGCATTTCATTTGTAACACTTGCACAGAGAAAATGATTTAAAATACTTCTGACGTGTGTTTAGCAGTAACTCTTGGATTTATGCTGACTCATTTGCTCTGTATGCTAACATTAAGTGCAATTAGAAATACTATATCATGTGTCTGAAGTAACAAAAGCAAGATTGAAGAATATGCTAGTATTGCCTAGGAAACAAGGGCAACTTGCATTATATCCATAGTTTGGTTATTCATTTCAAAATTGTTATTATTTGGATTCAATTACTTTTGTACAAAAGACGATAAATTGTGCCTTGTCCTCCTGCTGTCTAGATAATTCCTTGTAGTAAAATGCATTACCATTTAACTGCTGTCAGAGAAATTTGAACTCCGTGACTGTGGAAATGTGTGTGTGGCTGTATGAGTACATTCAAAGAGATAAAGCCTAGAATCAAATATCCTTTTGGATGATCAGGGCATGGTGAAAAGTGTTGTTTGGGGCCAGGGATATAGCTCAGTGGCACAAGCACCTGCCTAGTACATGCAGGGTCCTGAGTTCAATTCCCAATACCAAAAAATAATAGTAATAAAAAGAAAACTGTTGTTTGATTTTTGGTCTCTATCAGATCTTATTCCTGACAACATACTTCTGATAGACAGTTCTGTACTGATAGGGTTTTTGGCAGGATGAAACAGAAAATTTGAGATAAAAATGACCTTTATTCCAAGGACGTGGAGAGGAGCCTAACCAAAGACGGCTTAGTTACCTCTGACTGGAACATGTGGCATACAGTATATAAATAACCGGGGGTGGCACTTAGGGCGGGCATTGATGATGCACAAGTTACTGATTGGGACTCCTTTTCGCACCACTGGGAAAGGAAGTTGTCATAGGGGAAGAGGATGTGACCTCAAGGTAAACATGCTGTTTGGTCCCACCTCTCAGCTGTTTGGTCCTGCCTCCCACCGCAGTTTAAATATTTTAGAGCAAAACTCTTTTCAGGTACAAAATCAAGGATAGTAAATATGTGACTCTTGTGCTGCTACCCTCTGATTCTTGTCCATCACAGACATTGCTAACCAATTGTGGCAATTTTTCTACTGAAATAGGACTTGGCTTCAAGTTCTTTTTAACACTCTAGGCATTGCTAACTGATCAAAGATGTCATGCAAGAGGAAGCCTTCTTGTCTTAGATTTAGTTACTTGAACTTTTCTTCATGTGTGTTTGTATCAGTGTTTACTAGAGAAACATATAACACAAGACATACAAAAATGTAAGAATTTACACGACTGGCTTGCCGTGGCCATCCACAGAATCAGATGAGGAAGAGTGCAGAGGGTCTGTCTACACACTGGAGACCAAAGGTCTGGAGCTCACTGCAGTGTCCTGTGTGAAGCTGAAGGATCTTCCCTGGAAGCCAGGAAATGAAGCCAAGGTGAAGGCGAAGACTGGATCTCCTCCAAAGAAACAGAAGCAGATCTGTCCTTCCTCATTTTTGCTTTATACCATTCAAGTGACAAGCTACACTAGGCTGGGCCTTCCACACCCTAGGGTGTAGAACTGCCGAGCAATTTAGTTAAACTTACCTTTCTCAAGTTGACACAATCAATCAACTATCACATATATTCTGAGTAAATATTGTAGTTTGGTGTTTCTATCAGCAGTATTTGCCAAAATTTAAAGTTATATGTTGAATTATTTTTGCTGAAAAATGATTAGTGATATACTAAAGGCACATTTTTCTCTTTTTTTTTTCCTTTTTGCATATTTTAGAATGCCAGGAATGTCATAAAATATGTACCAGTAGTTCAGGCCAATAAACTATGCAAAGTGAACTGGGTGTGGTGGCACAGGCTGTAATTCTAGTACTTGGGAGGTTGAGGCAGGAGGATCCTTGCAAATTCAAGCCCAGCCTGGGCTACAAAGTGAACTCAAGGCCTGACTGAATTGTGTAGTGAGACCCTGTCTCAAAAACACAAAAACAAAACAATATGCAAAGTGAAAATCTAACCAGGAGAATAAGCTCTGACTCCTTGCATGTGAATTTAAACAACTATGGGTAATAAAAGTCCAAGCTAGTTTACATTTTCTGAGCATAAAAAACTAATTTCTGTCCACTTGATTAATAGTTTACATGTTATTGTCATTTTTCATAGCATTTGTACTGTCATTGGGACCTTGAACCAATTAAACTACAACTTTAGATAAAAATTAACCTTTATTATAATTGGTAAAACTTCTTTGAGTTTTCAGGTATACTATCTAAATTGACCCATTTCTTAAAAGCATAGATTGGAATAATTCATGGTGAATGACCAATGACTGTGTTCTTTCCTGTCCTTTACTCCATCGTCCTTTTTGATCACTTGACACTGGTATATTGGTCTAACTCAGTTCCTTGAGCATTCCTTAATTTATTTGGTCTTCTTTCAGTGCTTAGGATACTGCTTGGAACAGAGTAGTGGCTCAGTAGGTAAAGAAAAGTGAAAACAAAAGTGAATTAGAGCCTTCCAAAGCCCCTGTGCATGCAGGGAACCTTACCTTTAAGAGGGAAAGTGGCCCTACAGATGACACCTTGTTTCTTTCTTTTGTTTTGGTCTTATTGTGTGGCCTGACATACCTGCTAATTCTATGTAGTAGATAGGGGATGATGACATCTGACATTTGAGCTTTGCCTCTTCTGCAAGTATGAAGCTAAGTGCCAATCAGCTGACAGTTGGAGGAAGAAGAAGCCAGAGCACTGGACACTCCCTTCTCTGTTCCTATTAAACAACTTGGATTCTTTGGGGAAAATAGTTTTACTGACAGAGGCTGAATAATTCTCCCAGGATAGGTGGGTTAGGAGCTTCTTAAGACTGGAGTTCTAGAAGCAAAGGATCAGCTTGGGAATTAGGTTTACCTGACTCAGGGGTACAGAAAGCAAAGGAAAAACTGAAGACTGCATCTGTGAGCAGGTGGAAATAGTTTGTAGGAAGCATCCAATCCAAGCAAAGTTGTCAAAGCTGAGTCTGAAGCAAAGGGGCAGGTGAGGTTGGAGAGATTTACAGAATGCTGAGAATAGAGTCTGTTGTGGGCTGGGGTAGGAGATGAAAAAACAAACCCCAGAGCTGGGTCAGACAGATTTGAGGTCATGGAGTAGTTGGAAAATTTGCAAAGGAGAGCAGCTCACAAAAGATGTGTCAAAGGACTATGTAGTGAATCCAGGAATAGGGTTTCATGCTCTGCTTGGTCAGCAATAGCTTGAGAGTAGCAGTAGAGAAGAATCTGGGCTCATTTTTTTCCTTTGGTTATCTAATATGAAAAATCTGGACTGAAGTGTCCTTCCCATTATTTTCTTAGATAATGAATTCTAGTATGGTTTTCTTTTTACATGTCATAATTTTTCCTTTACATATTATACTGTACAAATTAAGTGTTATAATGGTTCATTAAGGTTTGTGCCTAGAGGAACACTGTTAATCTTATGTCAAACTAAGATATCCATTTCTTCCTAGGCTTCCTACACTCAAACTAAAGATTGGTTTTCACTAGCAAAACAAAATCAGCAAGTGATATCCACCTTTTCATTGCCCTGTTGTATACCCCACAATAAAACTGAATCACCAGTTATTTCATCTGTTTCTGGTAAGCAGAAAAGGATAAGAGTGACTTCTTTAAATCTGTGTTTGCTCTAATCTTATAGGACAGCATGTAGTTTTTGAGAGACAGATTGGTTCTGTGAAAGGAGAATGAGTTTGGAACCCAACTCTGATACCTAGGCATACTGGGAATTGAACCCAGGGCCTTCTTACAGATCTTCATCCCCAGCCTTTCATTTATTTATTTATTTATTTATTTATTTATTTAGATTCAGGGTCTCACTAAATTGCCAGGCTGGGCTCACACTTGTGATCCTCCTGCCTCACCTTCACATAATGCTGGGATTGCAGTTGTGCACCACTACATCCAGCTAGTGTGACTTGCTTTCCTCATCTATAAGATCAGACTAATGATATGTGTAGAAAACAGTTGGCTGAGTGGTTGGTTACTAATCCGCAGTCAATAAATGTTTTATTATTTCTGAGTTTACAAATTTTTATTATTAAGCCTGTTTATTAAGCAATAAATTTGGTACAATATTCGTTCTTCCTGAAAGTAGTCATGGATGAAAACTGAGTTTCCCTTCAGTTTTGGAGTTCAGATTATTTTTCAGATGGAAAAGCAGATATATTATTACTGTGTGGACATTACATGGGTGACATTAACTTCTCATAAAAAGTAGAAGGAACCTGCCAGAAATAAGAATCATTGTGATACTGTTAGAGAAAAAATATAAATGTGATTTAGAAGAAGAATCTTTCTACCTTTTATTCTGTTTTGTTTGGTTTGGGTTTTTTTTTCTTTTTAAATAAAATTTTTTTAAAAAAAGAAGAAGAATCTTAGAATTTACTTAGTTCTTTAATCCCTCTGAAAGGTATATTCAATCAGTGAGGAAGATAAATCTGGATTCTCTAGAATTGAACCTAAGTCTAGGTAAAGAGGAACATAATCTCCCTGGTTGAGTATAGTTGTATTTATAGGTTTCTTGCTTCCTCCCCAAAAATATTAAAGTAGAAAATTGAAGAGTAAAGATGGAAAGAGGAAGAAAAATGATAGCAGGAGGGTAGTGAGCAGAAATGCCTGTGTTGTTCTCTACCACACACTGTCTTCAATTCTGTGAGATTTGGAATTGCCCAGTATGCCTTCACAGCTTTACAAAATCTAATCATCACTTGGTATTGTGGAGTAGTCATATCAATTTTCCATAAATTTATAGTAAAATCTTTCCAGTGCATTGAGATTTGAAATCAGGTAAGAAAATGGTCATGGGGAATAGGACACAGACAATACCTGTGGCATTTTCCATGACATTTTCTAAGGTAGACTGACTGTGTGAAACATGGTACTCGCATCTGATATTTCACTGATTTCTAAGAGAGACAATAGGGGCAGAATACTCTGTCTTTGGAAAAAGTGAAAATAATCTACCAGTAACCTTCACAAGTACTTTATGCTAATTTTTAGCTTTCATCAGAGACTGTATGACAGTATTTATATCTTTCTTAGAAAGTAGCAAATTTCTATTTTTTAAAAACTTTTGGGCTGGGGATTTAGCTTAGCGGCATAAGTGCCTGCCTTGCAAGCAGTTGTGAGTTTCATCCTCGGTACCAAAAAATTTTAAAAATTTAAAAATTAAAAAAAAATTTTAGCCAGATGTGGTGGCACACACCTGAAATCCCAGCATTTGGGAGGCTGAGGCAGGAGGATCATCATGAGTTTGAGACCAGCCTGGGCTACAAAGTGAGCTCAAGGCCAGCCTGAACTAGATAGCAAGACCCTGTGTCCAAAAAAAAAAAAAAATTTTATAGCAAATTTTAAAAAATTGTTGATATTGACTCCAGTTCTAGCTTGTTTGTCTAAGCTCTCATCAAATAGACTAATTTTCTTTTATCATACAATGGGAAATATTAAAGCATATATAATTGTCTAATATACATATTTTTGATTAATAGGTTTGGCCCTTACATTTTGTTCTATATCAGTCTAAAATAATAACATTTAAAAGAATACGATGTCTTTTTTAATATCCTCTGTGTTAGACATGTCAAATATTTAATCCTTCTGCCACATCTAGGAAAGATAAGATTATCCCTGTTGGCAGGTTTTTCCTTACTGATTCCAAATGTGGCTTCAGAATCTTTCTGAAGATACTGATCCTTTCAGCCACTCCTTGCAGTAAACCAGTTTGTCATGCCAACTCTGTAGCATCTGTTAATAATAAAAATCTTTGTATTTATATCTAACCTAATACCCTTTTATAATTTAATGCAGAGAGTTTTATCTTTGATGATGGAGTTCACCCCAGGACAAAAGGGGGCTCATCTAAAGCCACTAAATTAATTTCTGAATTGGAAGAAGATGAAGAAGGATCTACATCTGTAAAAGACACTCCTTCACGAGCTCTTCTGAGAATATACTCTGAAAAGCAACGTGATATGTTTGACAGAAGCCTGACACTGCATTTTTCAACATGTGAAGAATTTTTAAATTCCTATGTATTCTTTATTCTGAGAACAGCCATTCAGAAAATTATTGGAGAGCCACTTAAAGAAAGCTCAGACTATGTAAATTTCAACAATGTAGGACAAGTGGTGGTTGATGAACCTTTTGAATCTCTCCTGGAACCAATTCCAGGGCACTGGTTGGGAAAGTCACATGAGGCATTAGAAATAAACAGTTTAAAGAGGGACAGCTTTGGACCTGAGAGCAGGAGTAATTGGAATATTTCTCACAGAACTTACAACATTAGCAACAGGAAGGAGTTTGAAAATTTTAAGAAGTTTATGAAGGGCACCTTAGGAGAGAGGTATTGGTGGCTGTGGATGGATATTGAGAGGTTAAAAGTCCTTAGAGACCCTGGAAGGCATCAAAGGTATTTCTACTTTTATTTTAAATAGTTTTTAAAATAAATTATAGAATATTTGTTTGGGTTTTAATCACAGGCAGAAACTGTGCAATAAATATAAAAATGTAATTTATACCTTTGGAGGTATAATTAATCATAACATTTATCTTGTTATAATAACTTTTGACTTCACAAGCTTTCAGATTTCATAGTGTTCAGGTACTAATAGCAGCAATTATTTGGATTTGCATAATGTTTCTTCCCATTGTTCTAGAACTGCTCTAAAATTACTTAAATTTTTATAATATCCCAGTGATACAGAATTTTCATCAAAAAAGTATCATTTATATAACCACACTCACATAAGATAGGACCTGTGTTCCTAGCAGCCTGATTGGTTAACAAATTCCATCTTTGGTAGGATTCCACATAGCTGGATATTTGAATGAGTCTCTCTGCCAAAGAGCCTCCTGGAGGTCTAATAGGTCTCAGGTCTTCATCTGACCAGCTCCATATGTTTACAATTACTGTAAGTCTAAGACTTTCAAGAGGAGACTTCATAAGGGAAATCCTGATTTCATCTACACTTGTAATACAGAATAGTAGAGTGCAATTCTTATTAATGGTTTGACTGAGTATATAGTAGTGATTGGGTTAACTCAGTTATTTCATGCATACAAATCACAGGATCCATCAGGTATATACTAGTGACTGGAATATTTGTTATTTCCATGGCATTCAGGTCACAGAGCATATAGTTATAAGAGCAAGAGTCCCCAAATGGTTATGAATTATAACCTGATTGATCATGGGTAAAATGTCACTACCACTTTTAAAGACATTTCAGAGAAGTTGTATGCAAGTAGCTTACATAGGCTTTTCAGGGTCTAACCCTATAGACAATATTGTAGGCAACATTAAAAGGAACTAGTCAGGCATGGGCACATACCTGTAATCTCAGTGCTCAGGAGGCTGAGGCAGGAGGATTGACATGAGTTTGAGGCCAGCCTCAGCTTCATAGTGAGCTCAAGGCCAACCTGAACCACATAATAAGGCATTGTGTCAAAAAACAAAAGCAAAAAAAAAAAAAAAAGCCAGATAAAAGAAATATAGGTACACAGAGCTACCAAAAAATGTACACACGTTTCAGCAGTTTACCATACTAATAAATGTCTGGAAGCTAATGGCCACCACTTTGAGCACCTCTTGTAATTGTAGAGGCCAGAGCTAACTTGTATTAATTTCATGATGTCTACATAAATTTAGTATTAAAATATTTGTTTTTCTTTTCCTGGTATATATATGTTTTTGATGGACTCTATATATGATTAACATTATTAATATTCATTGAAAAGCACTGAGGGCCTCAGAAAAATTCTGTAGTGACTTGCTATATACTTAATGGCCTAAAGCAACCAAGTTTATTCTCTTACATTTCTGGGGGTCAGAATGCTCTAGGAAGAGACTTTCTTTTCCCAATCTCTGAAGGTCACTTACACTCCTTGGCTTGTGGTCCTTTCCTTCTTCAAAGCCAGCAGCATAACATCTTGTTTTCTCTCTGATATTCACATCTTTATGACTCTGACTCTCCCACTTGGAAGGATTCTTATTATTACTCAGATAACTCAGGATAATCTCCTAAATGTCTTTACTTAACTCCATCCATAGTCTGTATTACTTTGTAAGGTAATTTACAAATTCTGGAGATTAGGATATAGACATATTTGCAAGGCCATTCAATTTATTGTAAACACTATAACTATGGAAATATTTTCATTTCCATAGAAATAAATGTTCAGTATTCCTGTAGATCAGTGTTGGTTTTCAGATAGTTCATTATTTGTCTGAAACATTTGCTTTTGGGTAGTAAAATAGTGTATCAATTTGTGCATATGTATGGATGTGTTTTATTTCAGACATATTGAGAAGATGAAAAAATGCTATCTAGTGAGCAGTGGCGAGTGCTACCTTTCTACAGAAATCTTATCAAAACTTAAATTGTTAGATGGATCTCAGTGGACTGAAGAACATTTAAAAAATATTCAATCTGAGGTGATAAAACCTTTACTTCTATATTGGTAAGAACAATAATACAAACCAAAGTTATTTACTTTCACTTTCCTTAGGCTAGTTATAAGTAATACCTTTTGTCATATGGATATATAATTTGTTGGAATTTAAAATGACAAGATTATTATGTCTTTGGCCTTCCTACAAATACTTACCTTACAGGTAATTTGAGTTTTGGCATGACTTTAAATCTATAAATTGGGCAGTACTTAAGTTCCTTTCCTTTTTAGTACCGGGAATTGAACTCAGGACCTCATGCATGCCAGGCAGGAGCTGTGCCACTGAGTTATATCCTTGGTCCCTTAAGTTCTTTTTTTTTTTTTTTTTTTGGTACCAGGGATCGAACTCACGACCTCGCACTTGCCAGGCAGGCGCTTATGCTACTGAGCTAAATCCCGGCCCCCTTAAGTTCATTTTTAACTTTGTGAACACATCCTCCCACCTTTTTATGATCAATATTTCATAAAATTGGTGCACATGTGTATGTGTACCCGTGTGTGTATATATAGCTAGAGGAACAGACATCATCTCAATGGACATTTTTTGTCTTTTTTTTGAGACAGGATCTCACTTGCAGTTCAGGCTGGCCTTGAACTCATTTTGTAGCCAGATTGGCCTTGAACTTGCTGTGAGCCTCCTGCCTCAGCCACCCAAGTGCTGAAATTATAGACATGCTCAACTTCACTGGAAAGTTTTAAAGCACTTACAATAAGCCAAATACTGTGCTAGGGATAAAGAGTTAAACTGGTCAGGTCTATAGATCATAGTCCAGAGAGGAACACCAGGAGAAAGCAGTATAATAAAGTGTGAATATACAAGGAATAGGTCATATTTCACCAGGGACTTGAGGAACTTGAATAAAGGAAGAATATGGACACAGTGAAGAAATTATGTACTATTTGAGAGTCACCGAGTTGTCTGTAATGACTGAGTTGGATCTCATCACTTTTCTGCTTTAAAGTTCACTGGTTTCCCTAAAAGATTCTGTTTGAAGTTTGGGTCTTCTAAATTAGCAAATAAAATCATCATGATTTATTCCTTGCGCACTTCTTAGGCATCATCTCCTATCTAGGTGTTCCAGATTACGTGTACATTCCATAGTTTTTTCTGTATAGTGTGCTGTAGTAATCTTTCTTTAAAAATTCTATTCTTAGGTATGTAAGACATACAAATAAGTATAAATTATACTATAGTGGGTCCCTATGTACACACCACCCAACTTAATAAAACATTACCAAGACAGAAGTAACTTCTTTCTTCTTTTCTTTTTTCTTTTCTTTTCTTTTCTTTTCTTTTCTTTTCTTTCTTTTCTTTTCTTTTCTCTTTTCTTTCTTTCTTTCTTTCTTTCTTTCTTTCTTTCTTTCCTTCCTTCCTTCCTTCCTTCCTTCCTTCCTTCCTTCCTTCTTTCTTTCTTTCTTTTTCTGTCTGTGTCTTTTTGAGACAGAGTTTCACTATGCAGTTCAGGCTGGCCTTGAACTCACTTTGTAGCCCAGGCTGGCTTCAAAATTACAATGAGCCTCCTGCCTCAGCCTCCCTAGTGCTGGGATTACAGGAGTGCACCATCATGCTTGGTCAGAAGTAACTTTCTTTTTACATTAAAAATTGTGTTTGGAGCTGGGGATATAGCTCATCTGCGTAAGTGCCTGCCTGGCAAGCACAAGATTGTAAGTTTGAACACTGGTACCAATATAAATAAATTAATTAATTAAAAAATAAAAATTGTGTTTTAAAATAATTGTAGATTCATATGCAGTTGTAAAAAATAATGCTAACAGATATTGTGTACCTTTCATTCAGTTTCTCCCAGTGATAGTATCTCATGTAATTTTTTTATTTTAAAGAGTATAAAACCAAACAAAATAAAACTGATCAGAACAGAACAATAAAAGTGTTATAGGACTTCAAACTAGATAATAGGAAATTCAACAATGGCTACCATAATGTATCTTATTATCTTCAAAATAGCTACCCATACCAGTAGACATAGTAAAATCATAAAAAGACAAAATAAAACCAAACCTAACAAAATGATGAAAATGATACAGGAATTCAAAACAAGGTAATAAGAAATTAAGTGGTTACCACCTTTCTTTTTTAGACATTTCCTCTCCTATCACTTTCACAATAGCTGTTGTACATTTTGGATCCCACTAACTCCTTCAATTCTTTATGCTAAGGAAATAACACAATTTTATCACATATGAGTCTGAACCGTTTCACCCATGAGCATGATCTCAAGTTGCATTCATTTACCTACAAGAGCCTTGAGACTGTCCTTTATAGATGAGTAGCTTTCCATTGTATAAAAATACCATATCTTCCTTATCCATTCTGTGGTAGATGGGCAAGCTACCCCGCTTTTTTCTGGTTTCCTGTTGGTTGGAACAATTGCTTTCTCTCCTTTGACCTTTGGTCCATGAATTTCCTTTCAAGTTAAATGTGTTTTACTTATACAGCATATTGATCTTGTTTTTTGATCCACTCTCCCTGTGTTTCTTTTTATTGCTGACCTGAGGCCTTCATCTCTGCTATGCTATCTTCCTGCTGTTGGCTCCCTGATTTTCCCCTTCATTCAATTGCCTGCACAGTTTGTCAGTCCTTCTCTGCTGCTGTTCCTGAAACCATGGTCATCTTTATCCCTCTCTAGCATCCTTCAGCACTCTCTGTAGAGTTGGTTTGATGGTCATGAATTCCTTCAGTTGCTCTTTATCATAGAAGTATCTTATTTTTCCATCAGTTTTGAAAGATAGCTTTACAAGGTACATCAGTCTGGGTTGGAAGCTGTTCTTTTTCAGGATTTGAAACACTTCCCTCCAAGCTCTTCTTGACTTGATGGTTTGTGTTGCATCTTACATAATTGTAGTATACTGTCACAGTGAGGAAACTGATATTGATAAAATGTACCCACCTTTTCCCACATTTTACCAGTTTAATATGTACTCATTCTTGTGTGTATACTTATTTACCTCCATATGATTTTATCATTAAATCATGGTTCATGCATATGTGACCATACTCAGGATACAGAGCAGATACATTACCACAGGATGCTTTAACTTGCCTATTTATAACCACACACTTCTCTCTCTCCCCTCCATCCCTAATACCTGGAAACCAATAATAAAAAAAAATCATACAATATGTAATCTTTTGGCATTAGCTTTCAAATTCAGCATAACTCCCTAGAGATCTGTCCAAGGTGTGTGCATCAACAGTTTGTTCCTTGTTATTCCTGGGTAGTAGTCTGTTGTATGAATGTACTGTATATTCACTTATCCATGGAAGGACATTAGAGTTGTTTCCAATATTTGGTTATTATATTCTAAAATTTGGTTATTACACACACACACACATACACACACACAGAGGAAACAAGTGTACATGAGAACTTCTATAATGGTACCATTAAAAATAATACTAGTTTAGGAGCCACTGTAAAATGGCCTATAATAATTGCTAAATTTACATATTGGCTAATAAAATATTAATACTATTTATATATGAAATAAAGAGTGTAAAATTAAAATGGTTAGAATATTAGGAATTAGAGAGTCATAGGACTATGTTTAAATAACGTGAATCAGAAAATTGAGGCAGCTAGATTTCCTGTTACTAACATATGTGATGTATTTGATGAGTCTTGCAGATATACCCACTTCTGGTGACATAAGTAATTTTGTGTATTTCCAAGTCTGCAAGTAAAACTTCAGAAACATAGGATAGAATGACCACTCACACCAGATAGGATGTTTTCTGATCCTAAATTAACTATGGGCTTTGGATTCTTTTCCTGCCCCAACCTGTGTTCACATTTCAGAAAATATCTACCTTCTTCCAGTTTGAAAGGGAGCAGTTTTCTATCAGACTTATGCTGTGGAAGAGGAATTAGTCCTTGACTGTGGAATTCAGAGGGAAGGCCTGATCCAAGAACCAATTAGCTGCAGGCCTTGACAGTTGACATTAACCTTTTATACAGTAAACTGAAGAGTTAACCTACAAATTGACTGCCAGAATATCCATCCAATTAAGTGTGGCCTTGATATTGTGCCAGACATTCTTTCTCCTAAGTGTCTGGCGTGAGAGTTCACTTTCCACTTACATAAATTATTATAAAATTAATTCATACCTTCAAATTTAAGACTTGAAATAGATAATATGAATCGTAACCCACTTTAGTAGTATACCTGGGCATTATAAAATGTTTATATATTTTAAAATATTAATTTTATTGTAACAATTTGTATTTGGTACTTAAATACTAAATTGCTTTAAAATGATTAGAGAAAATTTTTAGTAGAAATGGAACTATTTTAAAAATTCCTTCATCTATGTATCCATCTTTATGTAAAATGTTTTATATTTTTTCATAACAAGAATATAATAATTTGAATATGATTTTATGATTATTTCCAAATGTATATTGCATTTATTTCTCAGAAAAAGGGACTGCAGCCAGTGACATATAGAAACATTTTTCTAAAGTCCAGGAAGCAGAAAAAGAAATAGAAATGATTAGAAAAGGAGTAGAGGCTGGGAATTTAACTCAGTGGCACAAGCACCTTCCTGGCAAGTGTGAGGTTGTGCGTTCAATCCCCAGTACCCCCGCCCCAAAAAAGTAAAGCAAGATTGATAATTATGAGCGTGTCACAACTGTTATATATTTTGTAAGCTTTTGGGTTTTGAGACTTATTTTCTAGTTTAATCTTAACTTCTTTAACCATAAGTTATTTTTATAATAAACAGGGCGCCAAGATTTTGTATTACTCATTTATCCTCAACAAACAGTGCTAGTGCTGAATTGAGATTCTGGCACCTCCGACAGGAGAAACCAAGGAAGGACATCGACCCTTTCCCACAAATGGCAACGCTCTTACCATTAAGACCTAAATCTTGTAATCCACAGATATCTGAGATCCAGGTAGGATATACAACTCATGCTTTGATCTCTATTAAGTGTGCAGGGCTGGCTGGGAATTTAGCTTAGTGGCAAAAACACCTGCCTGGCAAGCATGAGGTTGGGTTTGATCCCTAGTACCAAAAGAAAAAAAAGGTGTACAATTCAATGTCCATGCTTGAGTGTTTGTCCATTAATACTTTGTTTTATCAAAAATTTTGTGTATGGTGGCCCAATTAGGAAATAAGAAAACCAACATTCTGTTCTCCACAAAGCAGTCAAAATGATGCTTTAATCACCCACTGTTGTTATTGACGTTTTCTGCTTGCACAGTACAGTACATGCTGATCTTATTCTGTCTCTCCTCTGCAGAAAACACTCTAAGGAATATAATTCAATGGCATTTTATTTTTCCTATTTAAAAAATTAAAATATAGTGTGCCGTTTTAGTATATAGTTAAATAGTTCTGAGCATGACTACCATCACAGTCATGACGTAGAGAATTTTTTTTTTTTAACCCCAGCCTTCTCAGTTCTGTTGTGCTCTTTTGTCATCTGCTCCCCACCCTCTGCTTTCATTTACTTTCTGGTTAGTAGCCTAGCTTTCACCAAGCTAGCAAGCTTAAAAACACTAACTTTGTCTGGATGATACACTTGAACAGTTTTTTAAAGAAAAAAATTTTATTGTGGCAAAAAAAACACAAAATTTATCCTCCTAACTGAAATTAGCACTTCAGTAGTGTTAAACATGTCTGTAATTTTATGAAAGCTCTCCACAACCTTTTCATCTTGTAAATCTGCCTCTATACCATTAAGTAATAACCTTTTTTTTGTCTCCTCATATTCTCTAGAAACTGCCATTCTATTTTTTTTTTTCCTGTAAATTTGACTGCTTTTGTACAGGTGTGGTGGCACATGCCACCTGGCACTCTGGGAGGCTAAGGCAAGAGGCTTGTCACAAGTTCAAGGCCGGGCTGGGCTACATAGTTCAAAGTAGCCTGACCTACAAAGTGAGACCCTGTCTCCAAAAACAACTAAAAAAAAATTTTTTTTACTACTTTTGTGTGATATACCTCATACATACAGTTGTAAGCTCAGCCTCTTGTGGTACCTGACGTTTATGGAGTGCTGTTTATGGTCTTACTGTGTGTTGAATTATTAAAACTGATGTGAGCCTGAATACCTAGGAAATTATAAGTACAACATACTTAAGCGATTAATTTTGTTTATAGAATTCTTAAAAATTATTAGTCATTAGGTATGTAAAGTATACATAGATTTTATTGTTTGTTCTAGATAGTAAAACATCACAAATACAATCCTTGTCTTTGTCAGTATTTATAACATTCTAATGGAAGTTGGCATGCAAAAGGTTTGTTTTTCAAGTTATATAAATAGAAAAATTACTGTCAATTTGGAAACTGGTTAGAGACAAATCACCACCTTCTATACAACTACAATTTATTTTCTCTTAAGCTTTTTGTGATTTTTTAATTTTAGTGCACTTCTGTTTGTGTATTTTCTTTTAACTCCATCATCAGTATTTTTCCATGTATGTCATTTTCATAACCACTATTTTAAAATGCTGTTACATTTGTGCATGTCCCATGGTTATATGATTATTTTCTTTTCTTCCATTTGGACTTTTAGTTTTTTATACTTTTGCTTAATACATGTACCATCTTATATTCTAGATTTAAATTGTTTAACTTTTACACCATAAAGAACTTTTAAAAATAGGGGGAAATAACTATGAGAATTATATCCCAAAATGAAAGGAAATTTGGATATAGGTTCCTTCTTATGGATCAGGGGTATCTTTGTTTCATTTTCCTTGCCCAGGAGTATTCCCAACCCCACATTGGAAAACCTATTCAGTTATATAACAAAGGAAATTTTCCATTGAATTCTTCTTCCAAGAAAGAGTTTGGTTTGATAGTGGTAGAGACTGACATATGATAATACATACATTTGGCTCTTATTTCAGTTGTTGGATTTCCTTCTCTTAGTACATAAAATTGAAATATGGGGAAGGAGAGAATTTCTATTTTAATGGAAAATATGGTTAGAGGTAGAATGAAGAAAGAAATATTCTAGTGATCAAAACAGATTTGAGGTGTTTATGCAGAACTGTGCTTGATTCTCCTTTTATAATTTTGCTCGTTTTTCATTTTATTATCTTCATACTTTTTAGAAAGAGGAATTCAGTTCTGTGCAACATACTAAATCTCTCAAGAAAACACCTAGAGTCAAAACAGCAACTCAAAGCCCTTGGAAGACTGAATCTCTATGTGTAGTTCCCCAGAGGGATGCTGGGACTGAGAGAGGGCAAGTGTCACTTGGGTGTGGGAAGTGCTCTGTGCAATGGTAAAATATTTGAAGATGTTGAAATTAATTAGAAATTGAAAATGATTTTTGTGGGTTCTTGTATTCCAGTGATATGTATTAAGGATTTATTCTTATCATACATACCTAAGTTAGGAGTAGAATGTCAGATATTGTTGATTTTAAAGATTTAATATCTTTTTGTGTTTCTTTTTGAAGCTATTATGATTGGAAATATTTTCTTAATATTTCTTAACAAATATTTTTTATTTATTAAGAAATATTTTCCTAAGAAATATTTTCTTAATATCATTTAGGTATGTCAGTTCCCTGCATACATAAATATAATTGAATTCTGTTTATTTACCTGCTCCATGGGATATTACTGAGCATAATAGTTCTAGTAGTATTTGGTCAATTCTACATATCATTTGGGAATAAAGACAGCTTTAATTCTTTTCAGTCAGCATACTTTTTATTTCTTTTTATTGTCTAATTCACTAGAACCTCCAGCACAGTGTTGAATAGAAATGAAGACAGAGTTACACATGCGTGTAATCCCCACACTCAGGAGGCTGAGGCAGGCGGGTAGTTATGAGTTCCAGGGCAGGCTGGGCTACATAGTGGGTTCAAGGCCGGCCTGAACTATATAGTGAGTTTCTCACTTGTGCAATGTTAGCTATATGCTTTTCATAGATATCTATCATTTTGAGGAGCTTCTTTAATGACATATTTACTGACTGTGCTCAAAATTTGTCTGTTGATCAATTATTTAGTTCTTATGTCTATGATCTAGGATAAGGCGCATGTCAGAAAGAAGCAGAGTTATTCGTTTAACATCTTTTACTGACATTTCCGAATGTCTGAAGCCCGAGCTGGACAGGAGATATACTTATACAGAAGAACCTAAAGTAAGTTTTTCAAGGACTGAATAACCTTATCCCTCATAGAACTGATTAGTATCCCTGATTTTAAAAATGTTGTTAACTCATTGTATTTTTTTTCTACTAAGGAACACATTTTATATCCTGGCAAAAGAATTTTTACATTAAAACTGCCTCTGTGTTTCCCTTTATAGTATCATCATGTCTAATATTGTGTTGATTATTATTTTCAAAAACAACTGAGTTTGGTTTTGGTATGATAACCCCTCAGACACTAAATAGGAGCCTTTACTATTTTTGCTAAATTTTAAACACTTTGTAAAAATAGTATTTCATGTTACATTTTTTTAAATCTAGAATTTTTAAAAGATAGGGTATTTCCAGATTGCAACTACCTTAAAAACATGGATTTAATGTATTCACTTTAGATGAAGAGTTCACATTTCCCAAGAATTATACTTTAAATATAAACTCAGCAGACTCATACTGTCAACATTTAGCTGTAAATTTTTATAATGACTTATTTTATCATAAGCAAATAGCTCTTTTTCTTCTAATTAGTATTTTTCTCTACTAAAACAGTGATTTTCTAGTTTGAAGTGCTGACAGTTAAGCATCATAAGAACATCAGATTTTCACTTCAGAACTGTTTAGCAGACAGCAAAAGTGAGAGGCAGAGAGTATAACAGAGAACAAAAGGCTGACTTAAACCCTAAATTGTTCATGTCACAGTCGTTCTAAGGATTATAAAGAAGTCTGAGTTCCGCAAAACAAATACGAAAGAGTTCATGTGCACAGTAGATACCCTTTCGAATCTTGAACTCGTTCTTGCACTTGGAGAAATAGTCGGCTTTCTGTTTGAAGGATAGTGTTAGGGTTGCTAGCACTGTTGGCAGAGAAGTCATAAACAACAGAATTTTATGAGAACTTATACTGCCATTTACACTCCACAGGCCATGACCTACATGGGGTGAGACTGTCCAAAGAGGGACCCCCTAAGGACAGTTAATGAGCAGCACTGAGAGGCCTTGAAGATAGTTCTTTTTATGACTCTCATATCTATAATAGCAGCACCTCAAGGCTAAAACAACTGTAAATATGTAGGAAAGAGGCCACCAACAGAGATTTGGAAGACTCCTCAAATAGTATCACTGTGCCTCAAACATGAAAATAATTGAGTTTGAGAAGTCATTTTAACGTAGAGTTTGAAATCAGTTCAGTTTATAATAGAATGAATTCTGCTGCTCTATAATTGGTCTCCATAAATGAATCTTATGTGACAGTCAGATGCAAACATACTGCATTAATTATGTATATGGTACAAAAATAAAATAAAATAGTCTTGTGGGAAAATGACAGTCTGGCAAAATTTATAAAACCCATTTGTACAATGCTGTAAAAATTGTAATGTTTTTTTGGGGAGGGGTAATGGACTTCTGTTTTGTTACATAGGTTAAAACCATATCAGATGTTGGTACCTTGGGAGGATTTGACATGGAAAATTTGTTGCAATCTCTTTATGTAGAAAGTAGAGCTGGATTCTTCTTTACTAAATTCTGTGAGGATTCAGGAAACAAGGTAGAAAATAGTTTTTTTAAGGTTTAATTTTATAATTTTGCTTCATTTAAAAATAAGTAGTATTGAAATAATTCAGTGCTTCAGATAGCTTTATTTAAATAAAATTTCCATCTCTGGCTAGAAAACCAGTGTATTTGATATTTAGTACAAATTTAAACATCTCAATTACAATCCTGTTTGGTTCACTCTCCCATTAAAGTTACAAAGGAAAGTAAAATACAGATAAAAGTTCGACATGTCTTACTAACAACAGTTTTTTTCATATAATTTTATCTAAATGTAATATATTTGATTTCTGACTGTTCTTTAATTTTTAATTCTAAAAATTACAACAAATAGAGGAAAAATTATTTCCAGTTTTTTTGTAAATCACAAACTATTTGGCTTAAATGACAAGTATTTAAGTGCTACAAATATGTTTGCTTCTGCTAGGATGTACATTTATTTGCCCATATATATTGAAATATCCTCAGATTTTGGTCTCATGCCAGCAATATGTGATTACTCTTTAACCATTAATTAGAACACTTACTATTTTAATGACCAATTATGAACATGCAAAAATATAATGTTCTAGTGACAATGCTAATAAATATTTTGTATATTGTCATTCAGTGATAAAAGATTGAAATCATCTTAAATGCATCCAGATTTATGTTAATAGCAAGGAACTAAACAATTGTTTATATTTGAAATTAGATCTGTGTAGAGCTTTAATAATTGGGTGGTAGTAATTATGTACTTTTCCCATCTGCAGTTGTGGAAGAACAGTGTGTACTTTTGGTTTGACCTACAGGCTTATCATCAGCTTTTCTACCAAGAAACACTTCAGCCTTTTAAAGTATGCAAACAAGCACAAGTAAGCAGTAAATAATGTTGGTTCCATGTGAAATTCTCAGTGCACAGAGAAATTAAAATTGTGTTTAGTCTCATACAACAGAAAGCTGAGATTGTAGGCAAAAAGGCAGCAGTTAACTTATTGCCATGGATTACTTTAAGTATCAGTAGAAATTGTTCTAAAATGTAATTTGTGGATCTTCAGTTTTATCTATTTTATTTGCTTTGCTCTGTTTTCTCTTTGCTGCCAATTACTTCTTGTTCCAATAAAGAACACCTGATCCCCCCCATTTTACACCTTTTTGGTTCGGCTCTGGATGACTGCGTGGACTTGAAATGAATCACTGCAGTGACTGGGAGCAGCGGCACTGACCACTGAGCGTCCTGCAGATGTCAGTTGTGGGCTGTATGGGGCTGCTGCTGACTGGCTGTGTGTGTGTAGGCCTCATTCAGGTGCCTGAGCTTCCGTGCTACACGCCACAGGAGGCAGATATTCCAAGGGTGGAGGAGAGAATGTTTGAAGACCACCCTGAAGCAAAATAGAGGAGGAAGAGCAGAAGGTTCCCTATAATGGGGAATAGAGAGAGTGGCCTCTTTGGGGGGTGGGGGGGAAGGGAGCAGAATTATGATTCTGGTTGACTTATCTGTTCAGTTTTTTATTCTTAGGTTCTTCTGATCTTTTATAGAGTGGGGTCTCCAAGCTTAGAAAACTGCTAATCACTTCTGTATTATCTGATCACTTAAGTGATTCTTAATAACCCAGAATAACCCATTCCAACGGATCTCCCCTCCAATACTGCTGAAGAAACCAGTTTCATTGCTTTATTTATTATGTTATAATCTTATTCAGGACATCAGACTGTACTGCTGGATATCTGTTGTTACTTCCACCACCCTGACTCTGGCATGAATAACTGTGTTTTATAAATCAGTGACAGAGCTTTGTACTTTTTACTGTGAGAATAAGGGCTTCAGCTCCCATACAGCCCAGATGTCTCCATGAAATTAATCTCTGATTTACCAGTACCATTTTCTGAGACCACACAGTTGACTGTTCAGCTTGTTAATCCTTTACCTGCAATTCAGTGTTTATCCTTCTTCTCCTAACCTATTGGCCCTGTCTGCTGTAGTACCATCCATTATTTTTATTATGTTTTTACTACTACAAAGACTACTCCTCCAAAAATCTTCAGCTGCTTAATGAAATGTGATTTTTTTTGTTATTGTTGTTAATAATTACCAGATTTCCACGCACTTGTGAAAAAAAAGGAATTTCTATTTGAGCTTGGTAGACTTATTAATTCTTAATAATGGTATTGTTAAACTAGCTGTAAATGGCTGTAAAACAAGACAGTTTTAGATTATTTTGAGATGGATTATTCTGTTTGGAGAATATCAAGGCTTATCAGCTTTTCCCTTAGGTTCTGTTTTGGGGAGTCAAAGCAGGGTGGCAGAAAGGGAGCAATGGAGATACTTGCGTTTAGGAATGAGCATGAAAATTCAGAGCAAATTTGTGTCTTTTTTATGTGTTTTCTTCTTGCATCTCTAGCTAGTTTACATTTTATTTATTTATTTATTTAAAGAGGAACTGTTGTCTAAGTTGGTTTAGCTTTTACCCATCCAGAGAGTCTATGTCTCCACATAGAGTAATACTGAGGACTGAACCCAGAGCCTTCATACTAAGATGCATCCCCAGCCCTTTTTAGTATTTATTTTGGGGTACAGTTTTGCTAAGTCATTAGGTTGCCAAAGCTGTGCTAAAACTTGTGATCCTCCCGCCTCAGCCTTCCAGAGTGTTGTGATTACTGGTCTGTACCACACCTGACTTATAGACAGTTTTTAATCCTATATAAGTGCTTTGGTACGAGAGAACAATGACAGAATGAAACAGACCCAACGACTGCTGCTTTCTATAATTGCTTCTAGAATCTGAGGACCATCGTTTTCATCAATTCTGGAAAATCTTTAGCTGTTATTTCTTTTTTTCTATCCAATTCTCCATTTTCTGTATTATGTCCTGTATTTTCTATCTGGTCAATGCTGGTGCTTTCAAATACATTTTCTGATTCTCTTAACCTCTCTTTCAAGTTCTTCAATCTTTTAATATTTGTGTTGCATGTTGTAAATTGAAATAAATTGATTTTTGGCTAATTTTTTGCTTAATATATTATTTCTTCAGATTTCTTTTGACTTTTCAGCCAGTGAGTTGAATTATTTTAGGAATTATGTTTTTATTATTAAACATTACATTTGTTTTATGTATCTTCCTGGTGTTTTTTTCCTTTTATCTTGCTTTTATCTCCTTTTTAGATTTTGTCTTTTTTTAACTTTTTTTTTTAGATAGTTTCACTATGCAATTCAAGCTGGCCTTGAACTCGCTTTGTAGGCAGGCTGGACTTGAGCTTGCAGAGATCCTCTTGCCTCAGCTTCCTGAGTGCTGAAATTACAAGCATGTACCACCATGTCCAGTCTTGTCTTTTATGTCTTGAATCATTCCAAACATATGTTAGAGTCTGTAGCTGTGTTATTAATTCCTGCATAATAGTATCACAAATGTAGTTTAAAACAACACAGATGTATTATTTCACAGTTTATGTGGGTCAGAATTCTGGGTACAGCTTTTCTGGGTTCTCTGCAAGGCTTTAACCAAGATTGGGCTGGTTTCTTACCTGGGGCCAGGTCAGTGTTCTCGTGGCTGTCAGCAGCATTCAGTTCCTGGCAGGCTACCAGACTAAGAGGCTAAGTTTTCTGGTGGCTTTGAGCCAGAGGCCACCCTTAGCTAGGTGCCACATGGGCAGCGTCCAACATGGCAGCTTGCTCTATAAGACAGCAAGGAGGAAAGTGTGGGAGCAAGACAGGCATTACCATTTATGAAATGTACTCACGTACAGGTAAGCACCTACAGATCGTCACCATTGCTGTCTTCTTTTGAGCAGAAGCAAGCTACACATTATGTCCATGCTAAAGGTAGAGAGTATGAAAGGACATGGATACCAGGAGATACTGTGTCCGTGGTGCTAGAATCTGGCTGTGATAGTATTCAATAATTCTGTGATTCTTGGAAGAACTAATTCTGCTATTTATTATTCCTGCTGACATGGTAGATTCTTTCCTTGTGTGTTTTATAATTTGTAATTGTGAAATCTTTGATGAAATTCTCATCTATGTTTCTTTTACTAGGTATATTTTTAATGCTGATTTCTTATGTTAGGTATGAAATAAGATAAACAAAAATTTAAACACCAAATCCATGTGAGGGGAAACTCATCATAACAAACTCTTAGGCAGTATATTTTCTTTTACATGTGTCTAGGCCAAGGCATGCAAGCCTCTTTTTTAATCCCATAGATGTGGTAGGTGTGAGGCAGGGGAATCACAGGTTCAAGGCCAGCCTGGGCAACTTAGTGACTTAGTAAGACCCTGTCTCAAAATTTAAAAAGCAAAACAAAAAAAACCTTAATAATTTTCAAAAGGGCCTAGGCATGTAGCTCAGTGTATATACCTAGGTTCAATCCCCAGTACTGCAAATATAAAAATTAAAAAAGAAAAGAAAATTTCTTTCTTGCTTTCCTCATAGTGAGTATAGACATTAAACAAGAGAGCACATGGCTGCTTCTTCCAGAGACTTCCTTTTCTGATATTTCGGCAGCCTAGATTACTTGAAAATTCTTCCTCTATAAAATTTTTAGAGATAATAGAAAAAATATAATAAATACCCTTTAAAACATATGACTGAGATAGTAGGGGCCAGAGTTAAGGAGTATACTGAAAACCAGTGTGATAAGCCTGAGCTGATAATGGACCACCATGAGGGGGGATCAAAAGCCTTTGGGTACAGGAGGCCTGGCCATGGACCTTCATGAGGTAAAAAAGCCACACTGAGATCCCCACATATGCCAAGGTTCTTGCAGAACTATAAACAAACTGAAGTGTGGAATGGGCAGAATTTTTTAAATAAATTAAAATATACCATTTTAACATTAAATCTAAAAATATATTTTCCCCATTGTTATTTTGCTTTGCATAGAAATCATACTAAGCATATGAGATAAGTTCATTTTCATTTTAAATAGATAAAAGGAAACTAGTTCTTTCACATGTTAATCTTTTTTTTTTTTTTTTTTTAATTTTAAAGAGAATAAAACAAAAGAGGGCAGAACAGAGCAGATCAGAACAGGACAACATAGGCAACACAGTACTTTACATTAAAACAACCAGACATTAACAGTAGCTATCACAATATCTCTTTCTCTGCCATAGTTGAGCATAGTTTCAAATACAATAATATCAAACATAACAAAATATTATAAAAACATTCAAAGAGTGAAAGAATTACAGGGCATTCTGAACCGAATAACAGAGAATGATCAATGGGTACTATAATATCTCATTTTTGATAAAAAATTTTGTTTATACTATCACACATATTCAAATCCCAATAAGACACAATGTGATAGATAGAACCAATGGTAGTAGAACAAAAAAAGCATGGTAGGACTTCTAAGAAGGATGATATTAAATCAGCAATAGCTGTCATAATGTTTTGTTTTCTTCAAAACAGCTGTTCATACCATCACACATCACATGTTAATCTTGTCAACATTAGGTAGCTAAGGGACAAATCTAAAATTTAGTCTTGAGATACAAAACCTTACTTCAGTGTAGTACTTTGCCTCCATTACTAGATAACGTTCTCATGTCTACCTCCTAGGACTTTTGTAAGGATCAAGGAGAATAATGCATGTTAAAATATTTGGTTAGGATAATACAGAGCACTTGATGGAACAAATAAATGTTATTGTAATTACTCCTGTCACTACTTAAAGGTCTACCAGTTACCTGGATAACAGGGAAGGAAAATAGAAACTTGAAGAAAATAGAAGAACTACAGCTGCTTAATCAATAGCTATTCATTTAACCAATATTAGTGCTTATTCTGAGTTTCAGAATAGAATTTAAGCAGAGATATACTGCATAAAAGCACAATCTTTTAAGAATCTCTTGCACAATATTTAGTTGATCATTTATTAATTAACATTCTCTGAGAAACTACTATATGCCAAGTAATGTTCTTGGCTTAAAGAGCTCCCTGTAAGGAGTGAGACTTACTGAAGTGCTCCCGTAGTGATTGAAACAAACAAAATCCAGATAATAGCATTTTAATGGAAGATGGAATAAATTCTTCCTTTACAAGCAGATAATCATTGGTGATTTTGTCATCAACCTCTTTTAAGTGTCTGTAAGAGTGAGAGGGAACTATTTTCTTTTCCTTACTTTTGAGCCAAAAACTGTTCTTCTTTAGTCTTATTCATGCCATGTGAAGCAACACAAAATAAATCTTTGTTTTGATGACAACCTCTCAAACAAAATAAGATACTATTGTATTCATACTAATAACTTGAGACCAAATTTGAAATCTTTCCAGTATTTTCAGCCATAGCTAGCTAAAAATCTTGATTTGGAAGTCCTGCTCTTGACATCTCCACTCAGTGACTTGATGGTTTGAAATATGCTGTGGTGAGACTCTTGCTTCTACTTACATGGTTTCCTACAGAGAAATTGCTTTCTTGGCTTCCATCAAATAAGTCAGTCCGAGTGCCTACTCCATGGCCTATAGTACTGATAGTTGTGTGTTTGCAAAATTTCATGAAAGAAAAAGGGAAACACAAGATCTGAACCAATAAATATCTCTAGGCCTATATCATGCATTGGTGCTTTGGGGAAGCCATAGTTTTTAATGCAATAGTAATGCAGAATTGAATTGATTAATGCATTTGTTCAGCAACTGTTTACTGCTATGTCATCCTCTGTGACCTTAAATAATCTCTTTCCTGTTGGGTGATCTTAGACCCAGTACAGATCCAAGTGATATTCAGGTTGTTCAGTGTAGTCCTGCCCGAGAGTTTTCCAACTATGTCAGTGTATTCTTTGCTCCTGTTCTTATTTCTATCACAACAGATACGGACAGTTGGATAAACTGGACAACAGTGAGACAAGCAATTACGAGTACATATTTCCTCAGCCTAAAATCTCTGGATCATATTTTAATTTACTGAATATCTACTTCATACTAGGCCCCGACCTGAGCTTAGTCACTTCCTGATTGCTAAGATGCAGTACTTGAAACCTACAATTTAAAAGAGGTGAGGATTAAGAAGAGAGGCTTATTTTAGCTCATAGTTACAGTCCATGGTCAGCTGGGTCCAAAACAGAGATAGCATGGTGAAAGTGTCTTTGCAGAGCAAAGCTGTTCGTATCATGGTGGCCATGAAGCAGAAACAGAAGGGAGCAGCTAGGAAAGGAGATACACTCTTCCAGGTCACCAATCCTGTAACCCACCTCTTCTGACCAGATCCTGCCTCCTCACAACAAGCCGTCTGTACCACCTCAGTTACCTTCCACAAATCCTGCCTATGAGGCCCAGCATGGTGGAGCACACCTGTAATCACAGCACTCAGGAGGCTGAGGCAGGAAGATTGCTGCAAGTTCAAGGCCAGCCTGGACTACACAGTGAGATACTGTCTCAAAACAAAAACAGAAGCAAAAGCGCTGCCTATGAGCACATGAGGCCTTTAGGAGACATTCTGCATCCAAGCCATAACAGAATATAGTGATGAAAAAAGCACACACAAGTGCTGCCCTCCCAAAAGTTCTTCCTAGCAAAGTCTGCAAATGTGCTTTTTTTTTTTGCCCACTTTTCCAAAAAATCCTAGAAGGATCAGAAAGAAGGATCAGAAAACACCATCCAGCCCTTTCCCCTTAAAATCTGCATTGCCTTTATATCTGAGCTAAATTTAGGTAACCAAAACCTTGAAATGGATTTGAAAGACACTTTCTATGGCTTAAGAAACATGGCATAGAAGATCTTTTTCCTCATAATTAGCTTAATTTTGTCTTGTTCATTGTAATCCATTATCTTAATTATTTGACTCTTCTCTCTTGTTCACATTTAGAGGTCCTGATAGCTTAAAGTGTTATGAGCTAAGTGTTCTTTCCCAGGTGATGGTGCATTTATTTTCAGGTGTACTAACAGAGCTCGTTATTTCTTTAGTCAGCAGTGGCATTAAGAGTCAATCTGTGTTTCTGGAAAGATGAAAGGCATGAGTTAGGAGTGAAGTTGGGTAGTGATTGAATGTGGAAAGTCACGAATCTCTGTATAGCTTTATGGTAAATTTCAGTGTCTTCAGGATGAAGCTGTTTCTTAAGTGCTAAGCCATTCAAGCTTTGTTACATTATTTGTTTTTGTTACCAGAGAGATGGTGTCCCAAGTAGCTGTCAGGCTTGGATTCCTGAGCACTATGAATCACTGAGAACGAAATCAGCAGGATTTTTGTCTTGTGTCCCACTCTATTGTGTTAGTGAAGTGGATTCAGAAAGAATATGCTCAGCAGCCAGCTTTCTGGCTTACAGTTATCCATTCATTCCTATTCCGATTCCTATTCCTATTCCGATTCCTATTCCGATTTCGATTCCTATTCCTATTCCTATTCCTATTCCTGATGTTCGTGCCAGCTACTCACTTAAGTGTGAAGATTCTGAATACTGTAGGATTAATGGACAAGGAAGGATCTAAAGTTCCTCTTATTTCCAGAAAGCCAACACCTAACTTCTCTGATCCATAATTATTATATATGACATTTATTTAATGTTTACTATTTTAGGTTCTGTAGTAATAACTTTATATGGATAATTTAACTCTTGACAATCCTAAGAGGTAGATAATTGGTATTATCCCTATTCTGTAGATTTAGAAACTACTTTCCTAGTTCATGTAGCAATTATACTGCTAATTTATAAGCTGTTGCTTTCTTATAATTGTTTTTATAAAATGATTATCTTTTCATCACCTTGTTTAATCTTTCACTTTAATATTTAAAATATCTTTATGAACATTATATGTAAAATTTCTCTTTAGTATTTTTCCCCACCAGACTTGCAAATCCACTAAGACAGCCTGCTTTTTCTGCCTTATATATTCTGAATTGAAGATGACCTAAGGTGCTTCAGTAGTTGTTGAATAAATGAATGAACTCATTAGCATGCTTATGTTCTCACCCACATGTTATAAGTATAATTATAGGTAATTATTGCTTATCTGGATATAATTGCCAACCAAATATTTTTTAAACAACCATGTGTGTGTGAAAACATTTTAATGATCTTTCATATTCCATCACCTATGTTGAATAATTATCAACATTCTGTCTTTCCAGACATACTGTATTTATAATCCCCAAGTTTGCTCCTAATAAAGAGCTCTTAATAAATTACACCAGAGCAACAGTGAAATCTGTTTGCCTCTTATGTCACCCAAGAAACCTAAAAAATAAGGCTTTTTAAAACATAAACTATGAAATCAGTGTGTAATAATTCAGAACAGATATGAGCACTTGTCTGAGAGAGTGGCATCATGGGCCTGGCAGATTTGTATGACGGTAGCAGCACACGTAAAGGAGTATGGCTCCAATCAGGCAGAGGGGCTGGTTGACAGTGGCATGTGAGCTTGCTTTCCAAGGTATATGCCAGTTTACATCAACATCCAGCCTAATGGCTGGTTTTCTCGCTGTTATTACTGTTGTTTCAGTTCTATGTACCAGTCTCATTTGCTTTGTTAGTATGGTTTAGCATCCCTAATAGGCATTTTAAAAAAACAAATTGTGTTAATATAATCATGGTTTTCTCATTGACTTATTCTTTGTTCACTGATTTCCAAAAAATTATGTGTTAATAGAGGATAAATAATCACATTAGTTTAAAGTATTTTGGTTCTGTTAAAGTTTCTAAAAATGAACAAAAATTGATAAGATAAAATCTTTATTTGCTCCTTATGTTGACTTAGACTGCTTAGTAATAATTCTTCTTTATGTGCTTATTTTATTCCATCATGTATTTAATTGATTTTGCTTAAAATGCCTTGAGCAATGGCCCAAATCAGTCTTAGAAACATAGACTATTTTGTCCTTTGAGTTTATGGTTTGTTTTTGGCTTCCCTTGACACATTCTGTTTTCCCCTGCTGATTTTTCATTTCATCCAAAATGATTCAAATTTGTTTTAGTCTTTTATCCTATTGGCATTATCTTAGGTTCTTTTGCTTTGACTTCTTAGTAGGGTCTGAGAAACTGTTTTCCCCTGCTGATTTTTCATTTCATCCAAAATGATTCAAATTTGTTTTAGTCTTTTATCCTATTGGCATTATCTTAGGTTCTTTTGCTTTGACTTCTTAGTAGGGTCTGAGAAACTGCCAGAACTTTTCTGTTTGATTGTCATCACATTATCTTTTTTGTGCAGTTCCATCTCATGTTGATCTCTGCAGTATACCTTTCAGTATTACGATGTTGCCATCCTTACATCTCATTTTTTTAAGATTCCTAATTGAAAAACCCAAGATTCTTCACATGAAAATCCATTTGTGCAAAGCTCCGTCTGTAATTTATTCCCTCTCGGCATAGCTCCTCAGTAATGTTTTCGAGAGTTCCTAGTGGGATAGGAGAGGTCATTAAAACTCATCATTTTTTCCTCCTTTTGCAGGAAAAAAAAAGGCTGGATTGCTTGAACTTGCTCATTATTTTCTTTTTCTGCCTCATATGAACTCATATAATAATGTTCTTTGCCCGTAAGAGCTATGAATGGTGATGAAAACATGAAAATACTTTTTTTCCCCCAGAAGTAAATATTTTGTGATTTCTGAAAATATCCTATATCAGAGTGCTTGTATTCCTTTTATAAATACCTTTTTTGTCTTTGGCTTTTTGGAGCACAGTTTCTCCTTCTTATTTGTATAAATTCAATGGTGAGCTTACTGAGCCCAGTTGAGAAGGTCTCATGTTACTTTGCTATTTTTCATCAAGTACAGCAATATGGCTTTTTGTTGTTACAGTTTAGTGGACATCTGCTGTGTTGTGTTTAAGATCATTTTTGAAATTATTTCAGTATTTTTGAGGTCCAGACACTGAATCAAGACCTATTAGTACCACTTTTATTTCTCTTATTGTCTTAACATTTCTTCTTTCTTCTTTAAGGCTGTTCCTTCTACTTTCTCATGAGGACAAGTTAACAAGTTTTTCCCACTAAATTTTTACTTCTTTTGAATTACTTACCAGACTGAAGTTAAATTTACTTATCGGACTGAAGTGTAGCTTCATTCTTTTCTAAATAAACACAGTTCAGAATGTAAACAGACAAATTAAAAGGCTTAATGACCCTCTTTTTGTAGTTTAGCTTTACTCTAACAATTAAAAGGGATTTTACAGTATCCATATTTTTTAAAATGTATGCTAGTTAAACAGAGTATGTAAGTGAACTGTGTTATAAATCGGCATGTTCTGGTGTGAATTGGTATCAACTGGTATGTAGCATTACTTCCAGTAAATATTTGACTACTGACTTCTGAGTTTGAATATTGTCACTATGGGTGACTTCACCAAGTGCAGAGTTAGGGAGAGACGTTCAGTAGTCTGCCACTGTACAGTATTTCCACCACACATACCACAGAGGTAAATAACTTAAAGGGCATAGATAATAAGAAAACTGTAGATTGATTAGAAAGCAGTGATTTTTGGAAATTAATTATCTGGATTTTTCTGTAATTTTTCTTTTATATTGATTTCATTTTATTAGTATATGTTTGCAGTGCAGGATAGTGATACTTATTTGGGGGAAGGGTACATGCATACAACAGGTCTTGATCATTTTAAATCTCTTAGGTACCTCTCACCTAACTCTTCCCTCTTGCTTACCTGCCCGATTCCTTCCCCATCTTCAAGAGTCTGCCTTCTTGTTTCCTACCATCTCTCATTCATTTTATTCATTTATTTCTATTTTAGATTTCTCATATAAGAGAAACCATGTGATATGTTGGACAACCCCATATGCTAGCATTAGGTTCTCACAGCATGCAGGTCAAGACACACATCTTATCCTTAGTGTAACAAAAAATGTATTTTAAGTCATAGAATTCCAAAGTTTTATATTTCTCTTTCTTATTTCCAGTCCTGGCCTGGTGGTGACAGCAAAGCGTCATGCAATCAATGTTAGCAGGCAGTCACAGTGAGATACATATACATGCTTATTGAAATGAATACATCAAAAGGAAATATGTGAAACTGTTCCATTAACATAACTAACAGTTGAAATGTAACATAACAAATTAACACATGTGCTACACATTTGGAATTACTCTTGACTTGGCCTTTTAAGGCTTCACAGAAACTGGGGACACATGTTAGTGTCAAGCTGCAACCCATCAAAGGGCCCCTACTTGGGGGAAGATTCCTTCCTAAAATTATGCTCACCTTTGGCACAATGAGGAAACCCTTCTGGGTATCCTACAGCATGAGCCTACAGCACAGTGATTGGAATTTAATCCTGTGATTGTCATCATTTAGTCTGGTGCAAAGAAAAATCCAAATTGATCAGAAAGTTGTGAAAAATATTTCAATTTTTTTGCCTTTATATTGTTAAAAACAAGACTACATTGAATAATGCCTCTCATTTCTCATGTACATTTATCTAGGCTTCATGTCACAATAAAAAACATTAACATGGTAAAAATACACTTTGTATGCATTGTGATATATTTAAAAGGAGATTGAGATCTGCTTGTACCTCATAAAATTCTCATTAATACATACTTTCAGAAAGATTTTGAAAGCTGTTAATTGATAGTGCTGCAGTCTTGCAAGCAAAATATCATAGCATTGGGAAAAAAATGTAAACTGTAACCTAGGCATGTTGGTGTGTGCCTATCTTCCCAGCATTTTGGAAGGCTGAGGCAAGAGTATTGCAAGTCTGAGTCCATCTTGGGCAACTTAGCAAGACCCGGTCTCAACATTAAAAGTTTTCATAGGGATGAAGGGTTGGGGATGTAGCTCTGTGCAAAGGCCCTGGGGTCAGTATAAGGGAAAAAACTGCAATGGCAAATGTATGACAAATGTCATATTTTAATTTACTTGACCCATTTCCTGTGTAGTACAATGCAGTTATTATGAATAGGATATTATCTCTCATTATATAAAGCACCCAAGATGTCCTTGAAGAAGGGAAACATAGAAACAACCTTTCACTTTAATGCCAACAAGCTAATGTGTATTAAAAACAATTTAAATTAAATATTGTTTTCATTTAATGTCCGCTGGAAAGTATTTATTAAAACATTGTTTTTCTCTTCGACCCTCTTTTTATTATTTTTGATCTTTAGTTCTTCCAATTTGTCTCTCCATCCTCTCTCTCCCTCTGTCCCTCCCTTTCTCTAATATTTAACTCTTCCTCCTGTCTCCATGGTTTCCATCCTACAATTTTTTTTTCTTCTGAGTTTTATTAGCCATCAGATAGTCCTCAGAGTTTAAACAAGAAAATGAACTCCCAGGCTTTCAGGACTGTAAAAGAGGCCTTGCTTTTCCCCCCTTATTTGATGCAGTTGCCAAGAGAGTGAGTCACAGGCACAGGTGTAGAGAGGTGCAGGGCAGGCCGCCCAGGGTGCATTTCCTGATTACATAACCTTTGAGTGTCTCCAGGAGAGATGGCGTTCAGAGCCTTGCTGTGTGCAGTGCCAGGCGGTCTGATCACAGACAGGCAATGCTTGTATCCCTTCTCAAAAACTTTCCTGCTGGGCTGTTACAGCATCGTAGGGTAATGTTTAAATTGGAATCAAGTCGGCCACAGCTGTGGTGAGTGAATCTCTGCCTCACTGTGAATCAGAGTAGCTGACTGGAACATGAAGGGAGCATTTTTTCTCCAACAGGAGCTACTTTGTTATTTACTCTGTGGCTAGAAAGGAAAAGCTGGGTGGCCAATAAAGCAGTAAAAGACCTTGGATACTGAAACAATGTTTTAAACTCATAATTAGACTGTGCTATCCACATATCATATGATCCTTCTGTTTCATCACAAATGGTTTACATTGACTTAACATGCTTTTTATCATCTTCATAAATATTTTAAAAATTTAAAGGTGTTGTTTAGCTTTCTATTTTATTTTTTATATATGTATCTCTTTTGGTTATATATACTCAGTTATTCTCATATATTGCTGCTTGTCTGTTAGAAAAACATATTCAGATTTTAATGCCACAAGTCAGTTAAATTTACTATGTAGCCTAATAAAGGATTGACAACTGAATTCTGTTTTCTTGTCCTGTCTTAACTGCTTTTGCTCCCAACACCCTGGAAAGTGCGGAGGAGCAGAGATTCAGCCTCAGTGAAAGAAGATAGATGTGTATAACGTAGGCTTTAGCCAAGGGCTGGGTGACATGTCAAGCCCCTTTCGAACACTTCTGGTTCTGTGATTTTACTACAGGAGTAAGGATCAGAAATGTGAGGGGAGATACATTTCTCTTAACAATTATGCTGGTTATTATAGAGGGAGTTGATAATAAAGAGAATTCATTTAGATAATAACACTATTCTGATGCACTGGCTCTGAGGAAGCCAAATAAAGTGGGAGGGCAAATAAATACCTATGTTTAGGTGCAATAATTTAGTGCAAACATTATGTACCGACGCCTGTGGCCACATGGAACAAAATAAGAGCAGGCAGTTTGGACAGAAAGCAATAGATAATAGTCAGGAAAGATCTAGCCTAGCTTAGTCAAAGAGTTGGTATGTTGTTGTCATTAAAGTGTAGCTGGTGCTGCTTATTTCCTCCTAAACAGTTTTGTACTTGTTCCTGATAGTTTCTCTTCATTTAATTGTAGAGATTAAATTCTTAGGAGTTACCTTTGAGGAGAAAGGAGAGGTAAGGAATAAAGTTTCCTCAGTGAATGATGTGTTATTAATGAAAACTGGAAACACAGAAGGAGGTTAGGAAAAGTAATATGTTTTGTTATTGAATCATTCAGGGCCCACAGGATATTCCTAAAGCTCTTACTAGAAGGTAAGGTTTTGAGTTCGAGAAAGGATCAGGTCTATAGCTATGTATACAAGTATTTGTGTTTTTTTCACATAAAGTTGATTAAGTCTTAGAAATGGGTAAAATCATCCATTCATTCTATGTTGAGCATATGCTGGATGATAGGGAAACAGTAATAAACAAGTAGATCCATTCTCTGTCTTCAGAGTTTCACAGAGCTTAAAAACACAGGACCCATTGGAGCACAACGGTAGGATACTTAAACCGGACTTTAGGACTCGAGGAGCCTAGTCCTTTGTGGTGAAATAGCGCAGAGAAAGGGGAAAGAAGGATAAAAGATAGAGAATCTAGAGTGCATGGTCCAAAAGTCCTGTGAGAGAGGCCTGGCATACTGGGGAGTATGAACTGAGAAGAAAATGTAGTTGAACATGGACCCATACTGAATCCTCTTTTAAGGGAGGGCTGGAGTCAGCAAAGTAGCCTGAGGAGGAGTGGAAATTGGCAGAGAAAGTATTGGAGAACTCTGAAGAGTCAGCAGGAATGCTCAGCTGGGTCAGAGCCATACAAGGGATCAGACTAGATGAAGATTAAGGAGAGAAGCTACTGAATTGGTGGTCGTGGTGTGGTTAGTAATCTTGGAGATCAGTTTTATTGCTAGAGTACAGCAGATTGAGAAATGAGTATGATGATTTTTACAGAAGAGGAAAGTAGGTAATGGTTGAGGGGAAAACCTCAAAAGTAAGGAAGAATATTTTTACATGGGAGGGTCAATACCCTTTCTGGTATAAGGCAGTAAATGGAAGGAGTGGAAAGATAGAGGAAGGGAACAGAGCTCTAAGGAAAAGATCAGTGTTGCAAGTTCCAGAGGAGTGCAGTCAGAACATACCTGAACCATTTAGGCCTGGAAAGATGTCTTCTTTTGAGAGGTTAGAGAACCAAAAAGATTTAGAACAGAGCTCTTGAGAAGAAAGGCAAAGACATTTATACCAGTGGTGTTTCCTAGTGAAATGGGAGATAAAGTCTGCTGAAAGTAAAGAAGCATGAAGGCACAATTGGGAGTTTTGAAAAAGACTGCAGTGCTTAGACAGGTGGAAATAAAGTATTCCAAATAAGCAAAACCTTGACAATCTTTGTGATCACAGCTGGGGTTTTAATTTTTAATTTTTATTTATTTAACTTGAGGATAAAGCTGGAGAAATGAATGAAATGATTATGCTGTTCCTAAATTGAGCCTTGAGAAGCCAGAAGAAATTAAGGATGTTCATATGCATGTAGGAGAGTCCTTGACATGATTGTGTAAGAAAATAAGAGAAACTAGAAGGTGCCTGATTAATTTTTTTGTGGTGCTGGGGGTTGAACCCAGAGCCTCACACATGCTAGGAAAGCATTTCTGCTACTGAGGTATAGCCCCAGCCCAAAAGAGACATTTTAAATGTTAATTTGCTAATTTTAATTTTTAGTTCCTTAATTTACCTAAGTAAATTAGTTTAATTTATTCACTTTGAAAAACTTCACAACTCAGAAAATGTTCAAGGATAGATTTGAATCTGATGTAATCTTATCTTGCTTCTAAATTCTCTAGTTAGAGTAGTAAATTTGCAAGTCATTCTCCTAAATCACTCCCAAGGTTCGAAAAACCTTGCCATAATCAGTGTGTGTGTGTGTGTGTGTGTGTGTGTGTGTGTGTGTGCACGGCCCTTTTGTATGTGAAGCAAATGTCATTTATTTTTTAATGGTACCAGGGATCGAACTCACGACTGCCTGCTTGCAAGGCAGGAGCTTATGCTGCTGAGCTAAATCCCCAGCCCTGCAAATGTCATTTTAAATATTATAAACTCATTTGGTGTACAGTATGGTTCACTGTGCACGAGTCTAGCCAGCAGTTTATGTACTTGGGTTCTAGGGAAGGAAGTTGTCAGTTTTCAAAGACACAGAAACTGTGGGTTGCAATTCTAATTAAATAGAGCATCGTATTTCCGAGGTACGCCCCTTCCCTCATGTTTCATCGTACTCAAGAAGAAAAAAATTTTTGAAATCTACCCCATCTGCTGTTTTCCTCCTCTAACCAATCTCACTAATATTATCTAAAGACCTTGTTTTCTTTTTATTCCTGGAAATTTCAATACCTAGAAATTTCTGAAATGTCTTCCTTTTATCATCTTGAAGCTTTGCAATATCCATATTACTGACATATAATAACTTACTCAAGTCTCATTTTTTCTCCACTTTTCTTCAGTTAATTGTGGCATTGCCCATATACTGAAATCTTTGGTAATTTTCAACTCTTTCCACTTTAAAGTCTTGAACTCTGAAACTCTCTTTTAAATCACAGCTTCATTAATTTCTCATTCATCTATTTATCATCTTTTAAGTGGTACTGGAGATGACATCCAGGGGTGCTGTATCACCAAACCACATCTTCAGTTCTTTTATTTATTTTTTTGGTTGATACTTGTCTAGTTGACCAGGGAAGCCTTGAATTTGTCACCTTTCTGCATCAGCCTCCCTAATAGATGAGATTATGGGTGCGCAACACTGTGCCCAGCCATTAGCATATTGAATGCTAAATTGTACATGCTTCCTTTTAACTATTCTTCACAGCCTTTTCTCTTTTAATATAGCTCTTTGATACTTTACTGTGTATTGTATCATATTCATTGTGTTGTGATTGTGACTTCATTTGCTTTCTTCTCTTCTGGTGGATCATTTCAATTGCATTTTAACCAGTACCTTCAGTTCTTTTGCTTTAGTTTCAGTTGACCTCTTCTAGTATACAAGAGGATGTATGTATTCTTAACAATGTTTACTTGTATCAATCAATGCCTTTATGTTAACTCTTCCTTTGGCTCTGGCAGCATTTTTTAAGGTTCAATTTAAAAATTATCTTTTTTCCTAAAGAGTTTCTAGAACCTTTCTTTCCCCATTCCTGTTCATAAATGAGTCTTCTCTATAGCTTTGGTACAATTCAGTAAACATTCATGGCGCCTACTCTGTCAAGAGCAGTTGGAGATTCACAGGTGGGTAAGTCTTAGGCTTTGCCCTCAAGGGCCTCAGATAAGAGAAAATGATTTGCATCTGCATTATTGTGTGATAGATGCAGGACACACAATTTTGGGAGGAGAGTGGAGGTTTCCAAGGGGAAGAAAAATCCATGTTGCTTTTTAAAAATCAGATTTATCAAGCAGGCTAAGCACATAGGATAAGGTAAATAAGATTGAAAGACTGTACACTGTGTGCAGTGTTATATAATGGCAAAACAAAAAGACTTATGAAAATTACAGAAAATTTGATATTTGAGTGTAAAGTTTAAGCAAATTACTGAGAGATGAACTTAACAGATTATACAGGCAGTCACTGAAGATATCTGCAAAACATGCCCTGCGATAGCATGTACCATATTGCATTATAGCGATTGGTTTTTATTTTCATGTCACCACCAAACAAGTTTTTTCAGGGCAGGCTCTCATTTATTTGTCTACATACATATAGCACTTAACTGAGTGGCTAAAATACAGTAGATCATCAGTAAATGCTTGTGCTGTTAATATGTACTCAAAAACTTGTTAAAGGTTATTTTAAACAAAACTTAATGAGTCTGACTTTATTTTGTAAATTGTTTTGTTTTATTTTATTTTATTTTATTTTATTTTATTTTATTTTATTTTATTTTAAAGAGAATAAAACCAAAGAAAATAAAACAATAAAAACAAACCAGTGTAAGTGTTACAGGACTTCAAAACCTTACAAAACTAACAATAGTTACCATACTGCCTTTTGTGGTCTTCAAAATAGCTGCAAATACTTTCGGGCATTGTAGAAATCAAACAGTACAGAACAGAATAGAAACAATAAAGCCAAAACAATGAATGCAATAAAGGACTTCAAAACAAGCCACTAGTAAATCCAAAATGGCTACCATAGTATGTCTTGTTATCTTTCAAATAGCTGCTCCTGCCATCCGATTTAACATAATCAAACAAAACAAAAGAGAATAAAACCCAACCCGACGAAACAATGAAAATGATACGGTTTCCTGGCCGGTGTCACTTCTTGGTGAGGCCTGGATCTCTGCCCCCATACAGTCTGGGAAAGGCCCTGACTGGCTAAGAGAGGTTTGGGTGTGGCTGTCCCCACTCTGGCAGCGGCTGGCACATGGCATTGCTTTCCAGGCAGGTACTACCTCCTGGTGAGGCCCTTGGTTCTCTTCCTTGGCAGTCCATGAATGGCGCAGACTCACAGAGAGAGGCTTGGGTGTGGCTGTGAATCTGACTTTGATAAGACCAATGATTTGATACTGGAAATACATACACATACACAGACAAACATACAGACACACATACATATACACAATCTTTAATTGAGTCTAAACGTGATCGAGACCAAATTTCATGACATTATATATCTAGTATGTAAAAATTTAGAAATAAAAATGTTATTAAATTGCTTCTTGGACATAAATAGCTATTATTGATAGGCAAGAAAAATGAGTAGAATGGAATGGAAGTCTGTGGAAAGTTTGTTGGAAGTTCTGTGTGTATCTTCCCATTTACTGTTAATCACCTTCCTGTATCTTGTCTAGAGTGTTGAACACCAGAGATTTTATAGCAGAAAGGAATACTTAGAAATAGTTTTAGAACTTATAACCAAACTGTGTAGTCTGTTAGGTGTCTAAGTGTAAAGACCAAGAGTCAGAGTTTCAGTCCTAGTGTATCCTCACCTCTTGTTTTTAAAAGGGAGTTCAGGCCTGGGGAGATAGCTCGGGGACAGAGCACCTCTCTAGCATGCTCAAGGCTCTGGGTTCAATGCCTGACATTGCAAAAGAAGAAAAGACATTTCGAATCACTTTGGAATGTAACACGAGTGTTTTAAAAACATTGTGAACATCAGGGGGACAAAGAGGCTTATGACTTTTGAATCATAATAATCATAATAATCCTACTGCATTGTAATTTTTATTATAATCTTACTACATCTGAGAATAATTGCTAATTACCAATGAACAGATAGAAAATGGAAAAATAAAGTCTTTTGAAAAAACATATTGCTTTGTTGTAAGCAGTTTTACTCATCTTTTCAAGAAAAACCACTTGAGTTTGCTCTCCTCTTTCTTTTTAAATGTCTTTGCTGAGGAGTCGGCTAACTGTTGTGTTTTCTCCTGACATCCTCTCTGTTCCTCCTCCTCTCAGTATCTTTTTGCTACATATGTTGCTCCATCAGCCACTCTTGACATTGGACTCCAACAGGAAAAGAAGAAGGAAATTTATATGAAAATACATCCACCATTTGAAGATCTTTTCGACACAGCAGAAGAATATATCCTTCTCCTCCTTCTGGAGCCCTGGATGAAGATGGTAAAGTCAGACCAAGTTGCTTACAGAAAGGTATTGTGACACTGGCAAATAGTGTGAACCTTTCTGTTTTATACACAGCTAATGACAAAGCAGTGTTGTTAACTTAGAAGAATTGAACATGGTCTAACATGGGCCAGGGATTTAGAGTTAAGATTTGGAAACAAAACTGTGACAGGGAAAATGTTTATTAATTTTTCCCAGTTTCCTGATTGTCACCTTACAAAAAACTTAAATATGTGTCATTTTTACTTGTCTGTACAAATATGTCAGGAGAGAGAAATCTGAGTTTTGGTTTTCTGTGAACTAACAAAATATGCCATGATAGTACACTGGCTTTGTCCTTTCTTTCCATGTTTCAGCAATGGTCTTAATTTTGATTAATGGAAAAAGCTCATTCATTTTATGCTGGATGAGTTACAGTAAATATTACACCCAGGAAAATATAAACGTTTCATATGTATTGTGAAAAGTCCTCTGACTTCAGTGCTTCTATTTTAAAGTACCCCCAGATGTTCATCAGGTCAGACTGCTTGACTGGATGAACGTTTCAACACATCTTTTTTCATTCTGAAAAAGCACATTTTAAGCCTTAGTGCTTGAATATTTTCATTATTCTTATTGACAAGTGGAGGAAATGTCTTTAAATATTTATTTTGAATCATAAATTAAAACCATCCTTGGATTTTTTTACATTAAGTTAATGCATGTACCCTGAGCATGAGGTCATTTCAGGTGGAACTCTGCTGTCTTTGTATGGTTATTTTTTTTTTATTCCTAGCTACTCCAAAACATGTTGGTCAGTTATGTCTTCCACCAGGAAGAGTAGATGGGGTGATTAAAACTAATACCAAAATACCTCGGGTGGAGTTGGATTGTGACTGAAGTAACTGTATGGCTTAATTCAGCAAGACTAAAATGATTAAATTTTCATTTGTGATTTCTCTTTCTTTTGAAAAATTAGGTGAGAGTCCTTTCTATTAACGAAATGCACATATTACACCAAGAAAATTAGTATAGTATCTGAAATTTTAAAATCTCTTAAGTCACTTTTAAAATACGTATATATTTTTTAATGCATGGAAGAAATGTAGTATATGGTCTTCTATAATGATAAAAAATTTTTTGAAATTATGACTGAATCCCTAACTCAAAAAGTTTTGGCATTAGCTATGATTCTTATAAAGTATACAAGGCAGGTTATACATTATTTTAATAAGAGGAAAAATATATCTCTTTTTCTTAGTTTTTAAAACTTCCTTAAATTCAGCCTAGATATTTCTCTAAAGCCCCAGATGACTGTATAATGTAGACTATTTCCCAAAAAGGATACTTAAGCAGTCTACCAAAGCTAGATATTAAAAACAGAAAATTATTAAGTAGCTAGTCAGCCAAACTACTTTTTCCCTGCAATAGAGAAACAGAGCAGTTGTGATCTCTTAACAATATAAAGTAGTGATTTATAGGTTCTGAAGACTGAGAGCTGCTTATGAGAATTAACTTGATGATTGTCTCCTATTTTGCTACAGCAAGAAAGCCTTTTTTATAGACTAATAACAATAAGGAGCCTGGTCATTTCTTGTTTGCCTGTGAATTATTTGGTTCCTATAGCTATAGTGTCTGCCTTCATGTTATGTTGAATAGAAACTAGAAATATGATCAACACATTTACACTGTTAGTGTACATGAGGTGTCCATAAAGGAGGAGTGACCACCAGGGGCCCTGTATTATTACATAGAAATGTTTGTGTTTCTTGTTGCTTGCATTCAAATTGGGCCTGTGCTGTAGCTAATATTAATGATATTCCTGCTTTCACTTCCAAACTAATTTTCTTTATTGACACTCATGTTTGCTTTTTAAACTAATATTGGCAAATTATGCATTTATTCCCTATTCTTTCATAATACATATTTTATTGATATCATCATGAATTTTGCTATTATTGTTTTAGGTGGAACTGGTGGAAGAAAGTAGACAACTAGACTCCACATGCCTCAGAAAACTACAGGCTTTGTATAAAGAATCATTTCCCAAGAAAGCTGGCGTAAGACAATTTTCTACTTAGAAAAACAAACTTTTTACGCTGGAGAGGGTTACTACTTTATACACTGGTGTTGAGAAAGCCTTACTTTGGGAAGATCATATATTGGTAAAATAAGGGGTAGACAGTGTCATTTTCCTGCTATTCCTTTGCTTGACACGCTGCATTTGACAAGTCTCACATTACATCGAGAGATTTAACAATGCAGTCAGAAAAGCAAAGCAGATAAAGTAGCAGAAGGAATCAGGACACTCGTTCAACCGAGTGAAGGCCAAAAACCTGAGCCATGAAGCCATTGCATAGTCCTGGAATATTATACTTTATTTTATGGCTGGCAGCACCTCTTTCTCCTTGTTGTCAAATCGCAAGAGTTAAATTGAGTTTTGTTAAACAGAAGAAAGAACTTACGTGACAGCAGAAACAAAACAAGTATATGGAAAAGCATTGGGGAAGTCAGTAAAAAGATTGTAGGACTGACTAGACTATAAAAGTGCTTTAATTTATGTGTCTGCATATGTAAAAAATTTTTATGGCTAATATGTGATAGTTGAATGAAACCATAAAATTAAATGTGTGAATCTGCATAAAATGACAGTTAATTGACCTGTAAAATGTTTATAGCATATTATTATATAAATATATATGGAAAATAACACTGATATTGTCTGATCCTATTTATTTATAATTATACATGTATTTCTACATGTATATACATATGCAAATGAGGTACTTGCCAAAATGTTAAGGATAGTTCTGAATGGTAAGATTTAGGTTGATTTTTTTCACTTCCTCATATTTATCTGAAATTTTTATTCTTTTTTTTTTTTTTTTTTTTGTACTAGGAATGAAACTGAAGATCTCATGCTTGCCAGGCAGGTGCTATATCTCCTGCCCTGAAATTTTTATTCTTGCATGATAAAGTTTTACAAAAACAGTAATTATTTTTTCAATGTAACTTTCATGGTAGTTGCTTTGTTAACATAGAAGGTCTCTACTTGAGATACTACTTTCTTGGAAAAAATACATAAAAATAAAAAAAGGCAGCAAATTATAAGATTGGTATTTTAAACTTTAGGAGCCAAAATTTGTAACACTTAGCCAAGAGTGGTGGTACACACATGTGATCCCAGCATTCAGGAGGCTGAGGCAGGAGGTAATATTGCTGGAGTTCAGGGCAACCAGGGGCTACATTGTGAGTTTAAGGCCAGCCTAAACTACCTAGTGAGATTCTGTCTCAAAAACCCTAAATAAATAAATAAATAAATTTTATAACATTCCCCATAATACTTCTACATAAGGAGAATTAATTTTTTAAAAATATTGGCAGTTTATCTCTTGGTCAGACACTCTGGAAAAACAAATAAGAGATGAATTAACTTTATAAGGAATTATGTGATGAAGTGCTTTTCAAAGAATATACTTCTCTATACTGTTTTGTCATTTAAGGTTTATAAACTATCCACACAACATCAGAGATCTTAAAATTACCTAAATATTAATTTTTATATGGAGATTACTATCAGTATCATAATATAACTTATAAAAATTACCCTATGGAAGCATGTTTTATGTTCATTATGTATTGTGAAGAAAATGAACAAGGTTCTAAAAACTGTATATAGGAGTATAATCCTATCTTTATTTTTAATCAACTACATGTTTATATACAAAAAAGACAAGAATGTATATAAACATATTAATGGTGGCTATGCCTCAACAGTACTATTATATATGAATTTTATTTTTTCTTGGAAAAGACGTATAACTTCTATACTAAGAAATTAATATAATTAGTATTTTAAAAACAATTGCTTTGTATATAGTAAAGGTTTACTAAGTATCCATAAAAAGAAAGGGATAGAATGGAAAGGAACAGAATTTGATCTGAATTGGAGTCTGAATCACCGATATTCTTTATCCAGTTCTACTATGGAATGGTTAAACACAGCATGGCTTACTAGCTGATTTTTCATTTAGTCTCTCTATGTAAAATTATAAATTTATTGCAAGTAAGAAACTTTTCTGAAAAATATTATGTCATTAGGATGCCACTGATGAAATTGGAACTGGTCTATTATCACTCCCTGATATCTCTAAACAAACAGAATACTGGAATAATGTTCCTGAAGAATACAAGCATTTTAGTTTTAATGATCTGCTTAACAACAAACTGGAGTTTGAACATTTCCGTCAGTTTCTTGGAGCACGTTCCTCAAGGTAAGGAATATAATCATTTTTAAATATTTCTCACTTAAAACACCATTTTTCTAGGCTGTTAGTTTTTGTGGGGGTTTTTTTGTTGTTATTGTTTTTTACACTGGAAATTGAACTCAGGACCTCACACTTGCCAGGCAGGTGCTGTATTACTGAGCTATATCCCCAGCCCAAGGCTGTTAGTTTTGATTCAGTACACTATAGTAGTGATTTGGTGCTATATCTTTTATCTATGTTGGTAAAAACTGATAAACACAATTATCTGAGAGCTGTATGGATTACTGTTTGTTGGTGTGCATAAACTGAAGTGTTGATTACATTTTTTCTCCCGAGTTAGCAGAAACTGGTTAGAACTGAGAGAAAAATTTCACACTGTTTATTTCCCTTCATTGCAATGAGAATTATCTAAATTTGGCCTGTTATCAAATGGACATGCCATATGTGGAAATTACCCTATATTTGAAATTGATGATACTAGTCCATCACTAATGATGAAAAATAAAGATTAGGGGCAGAGTCAAGCTAAATGGCCCATGCAGAGATCAGAGGCAACACTGTACTAACTAGTTCTGTGATTTAAACGGTTGCAAGAACTAGTGAAGGCAACCACTTTCTGAACCTGTCAAAGCAAAAGCTTTTTTGATGTTTAGTAGGCTTTAGAGAAATAAATAAGAAGTCTATACTTTTCTTTGTTTTTATTTTAGCATGGACCTTATGTGCTGGACAGACATCGAGCAGTTCCGAAGAATAAATTACAGAGATCGAAATCAAAGGGAGGCAAAATCAATATATATTAAAAACAAATACCTTAATAAAAAATATTTCTTTGGACCCAACAGTCCAGCTTCTCTGTATCAACAGAATGAGGTATCAACATTAAATCTATTTTCTATTTTGAAGTGTGAAAAACAATCATTGCCAACAACCTGAAAGTCTTTTTTCCTTTTTGCTGTTATGATTTATATGCTGGACACTTTTGATATTACATTTATTTAGGTGTTCACAAGTATCTATAAGTGTTTTTAAAGTGTTTTAAAGTATTACATATTATAAAAAGTATTACATATTATAAAAAATGTTACTTTAGCCAGGCATAGTGGCACATGCCTGTAATCCCAGCACTTGGGAGACTGAGGCAGGAGAATTGCCGCAGGTTCGAGGCTAGCCTGGATCACTTATGAGACCCTGTCTCAAGAATAAAAATTACTATTGGGCTGGGGATTTAGCTCAGTGGCTTAAGCACCTGCCTGGCAAGCACGAGGTCATGAGTTCGATCCCTGGTACCAAAAAAAAAATAAATAAATAAAAATAAAAAATAAAAATAAAAATTACTAATATAACTTTTACTCATCTAAGTAACTCATCTGTGTTGTAAACAATGCTTAGAAATTTTAGGGTAGAATCACAGCTTTGCACGTATTATACTTGAGTTATTCATTCGTTCAACAAATATGAGTGCCTCTGATATACCAGACACTGTTCTAGGTGCTCAGAAAAAGTGGTAAACAGAAGGGACAAAGTTCCTGTACCTTTGAACAGGTAAGAAAACACTTTTATCAACCATTACACCTAATCTCTCTTTTCTCATAGTCATTATTCTTCCAAACATAATCCATCTTTGAAAATTTTGTTTACAATTTTATTGCCCCCCGTTCTATATTTATTGACTAGGGACATAGATTTGACCTTAATCACAACTTGTTAATAATAGTGTCATTTAGTTTACAGGATTAAAAAAAAAAAACCAGAGTGAGAGTAACCCATGAGTTTGAGTGTTCATGTAACACTTTTATCTCATGAAATATGTCTCAATTTTTATGCTTTTGAAATGCAAATAGTTAATACTTTATTTAGTTGGAAAGTTTTTAGTTCTACACTTCTGCATAAAGATCAAATTATTTCTTTTTATTTTAGAAGTTTAAGAGAGTGTATAGTCTATTGGTATACATTTATAAAACAAATTTTATATTAATGTTAAATTCAAAAATTAAAGAAAAATTCAGAGACATTCATGAATAGAGCAAACCAGATTAGTAAGCCATACCTTTGGTGGGAGTTGAATAAACAAGAGCTCTTGGGAACAAGAGGGAGAAGAAATGGTAAAGTTAAGCAACTTTGAAAAAATGCTTTGCTGTTAGTTCCCCAAGATACAAATCTGGGACACATTAGCAAAAGTGGTTTGGTATCTCAATAAGCAAAGTATGAATAAACACATGGAAAGCATTTGTTTTGTATTTGGCTTGTGCTACATTGCGTGAGGTTTCATGGTATCTGATGCTACTGTGTGAACCCTCTGTAGTACATACAACACACTGAGGGTTTAAAAGTCACCATTGCTGTCATAGCAAACAGTTGTGCTTCACACAGAGCCTCTTCCTGAGCCCACTTCATCTCCATCACTGCTTCTTTATTTACTGATTTTCTACTTGAGCATGTCCATGTCACATCAAGTTAATGAAGATCACATTGGTCCTCATTTTATCTGTGTAGCCAGTTTAATCTTTGATTAGAAAGGTAGTTATGTAATAGCAATGTTACTTTCAGATTATTATTTGATAAATTCTATTAAAGAGGACTAAAAAGGAGTTTTGCTTTTGTCTTTATACGAAATAATACTACTAATATTAGTACTTTATTGATATTATTAATCAAAGGAGAACTAGTCAAAGAGGTTAGCTGTTCCAGTGAAAAGTCCAGAAATTTTGAGCAATATATGCACAGAAATAACTAGAAAATAGAATGAGTTACAGCACAGGCTTATTGAGGCCAATACTTATGCAAATTTGGGCCACAAAGAAATTGTGTTTTTAAATGTTACTACCTATAAAAGTCTGAGTGTTATTTCTAAAATACAATCTTTCTCTGCTTTCTGATGCCTCTGTTTTTGTCTTAGAAATTATCAAGACAGTCCTCAATCACTACCATTGCTGTCATCTTGCCATTCCCAACCAAACATTTGTTAGCTACATACATATTGATAATATGTGTGTCAAGGTTGTTTCTTAACTAATTAATGATTCAGTTTTTCATTATAAAAAATAATGCTTTCTTAAATGAGTCAATTTGACTGGAATCACAGATTCATAGATTATTAAACCTAAATCAGAACTTGCAAAACTAATAGACTAATACCAACACTTTGTAATTGAAGATGATGATTCAGTGAAAGAAAACAGTCCCTTTGCTTCTGTTCACATTGGATCTGGGGCTGTGACTGTAACTCAGGGGTAGGGTACTTGCCTCATGTGCCTGAGGCCATGGGTGTAATCCCCAGCACCAGGGGAAGAAAATCCCACTCCTGTGCATGGTGGTGGAGGTTCATATTTCATGGAAAGAAAAATTATACATCTGAAATCACCATGTAAACTACAGTTCCTTTTTGATGTTAAGAGATTTGCCTGTCATTCTTTTATATAATCCAGCACAGATGTTGTGCAGAAAATGAAAACCGTGGTACTTTCAGGTGCATTGCCAATGGTTTGGAGTGAATGAATGAATGAATGACTGTTAGTGTTTCTTTAATGAAGCACAAATTTTTATTTTCTGTTTCATTTTTATTTGCTTAGATAATGGAGTTAGGTGGTGGTTGGGGAAAGATTCTCCACGAGCAACTTGATGCCCCTGTTTTAATTGAAATTCAGAAGCATGTCCTAAACAGACTGGAAAATGTGTGGTTGCCACTGTTTCTTGCAAGTGAAGAGTTTGCAGCCCGACAAAAGATAAAGGTATATATATCAATATGATTTCTGGATAGCCATTGGCAGTACTTACCAAAATCTCAAGTGCATACCAGCAGCCTCATTTGACTATTGAGCCAGCCATTGTCCTTCTGTAGGTGGTGGCTAAAGTATGGCATCAGACTTCCCAAATTTTGATGTCAACACTGCCACATATTAATTGCACTACTTTAATCTCCTCACTTGAAAAATGGAACTAATAATAGAAATTGCTTCAAAAGTTTATTGTGAAAATGAAATGAAACTAGCGTGTGTTTAGTTTCTCAGCATGATGCCAGACACACAGCAAGCACATGTTATCTATCAACATAGTTGTTATTTTTAGTATTATTAAGTTCTTACACAAACAGGCAAGGATATATAAGGATATTCATTATAATGTCATATGGGAGAATCATTAAGTGAGTTACAGCAATTCTGCTGTGGAAAACTAGATACTTCTACTGGAAAACTACTACATACTACTAGTGGAAAACTACTATTTCCCTATAACATGAGATTATATAAATGAGATTTCCACATGCACCAATATGAAAGATGTTATTTATTGAGTGAAACAAGCAGGATGCAAAACAATACATAGAAGACAATCCCATTATATCTATTTATCTTTGTGTAATCATGCCTATGTTATCCTTGTATCTATTTGTCTATTCATCCATTCATCCTTCTCTCTATCATTTTATTTGTACTTAGGGAAAAAAATCTAAAATGTTCTGCTTCCTGGAAGCAGTGTGGGGATTGGGAAGGATTTTTATTTTTTACTTTGTGAAGTGGGTTCTTATTTTTGCTTGTTTTATTTTTATTTTATATGAAGCAAGTATTATTTCAATCATTTACAATATCATTATCATGCCCCCAAACAGGCAAACCTGATATTTACAAAACTAATAAAGGCTTAAAAAATTCAACTATATTCTATGTCATTAATACGGCTCAGGAAGAACCTGAAAAAAATCTTTCTTCTACATTGTATTGAATTTATGAGACACTTTCAGGCCTGTGTATCTGGAAATAGCCTTAGTTTTTTGAGCTAAGCAACATAGTACAGCTGGGAACACAGAATTTATGGAAAAGAGTCCAACTCATTTTAGGAAAAAAGTTCCCAGAAATAAGCTTTGGGAAAATTCAAATCTCCTAATTCTTTTTCTTCAGGGAAACTCCAGTTTTCTATCCAAAGCTAAGTAAAAGGACATTTGGCTTACTAATATTATTTACCACATCTTCTCATTATATTTACCGCAGTAATTTTATTGTAACTTGTAGTCATTTCCTGACTTAGCATTCTTTGGGTGGTCAGCAAAACTGATCCTGGCAACAAGCTTAAGCCAAAGGAAAAAGGAGAGAGTGAGAATTTATTCTAAAATTTCATGCATTCAGGGAAAAGTTGACACCCAATCTTTAGAAAAGATGTAAGCCAGGACAGACTTGGAAACTCAGCAAGAAGTCAGATACTTCCTCTGGGTCATAGCTATCAAATGGCTCAGTTTTGAGACTGTAGCTCAGTGATCGAGGGCTTGCCTAGCATATGGGAAGCCTGGGTTCAAACCCCAGCACCTCAAGAAAAGGGGGGGATCCTAGTCTTCAACTCTCTAGATCAGCTCCTAGATCAATCTGTTATGGGCAGGGAGATAGAGACACATAGCATATATTTGGCATAAGCAGTTCCCCAGAAAGGGAAAATATTATCTATGCAGGACTGATATATCAAAAATCTGAAGATGTTCAAATTCCTCATTTAAAATGACATCATGTTTACATACAACCTATGCTATCTTCCTATGTACTTTAAGAGCATCTCTAAATTATTTATAAAATCCTAATAGAACATAAATGCCATGTAAATTGTTGTTACACTGTACTGTTTAGGGAATGAAGATAAGAAAAAAGTTTGTACATGTTCAGTACAGACACAGATTTCTTTCCCCAAATATTTTCCTTCAAAATATTTGGTTAAGCCCAGAGATATGGAGGATAGACTATCTTACTGTATTTCCCTGTGCTTTGGTTCCTTCTAAACAGCAAGCTTTGGTCCCTTCTAAAATTAGTTGCAGAAAAGTATCCCTAAAAAATAACACAGAAATCTGAGAAGACATAATTACCTGTCTAGCTTCAGTTCCTGGGTGAGTCTGAGTGAAAAAGGCGTCCACATTCAGGCCAATATGAACAGATCTTGTCTGTATTTGCAGATAAGGAAACTGTGCTCCAAGAATGTGTGATGCCCAGAGCCGTGCCTGTGGGTTCTACTTTCTGTCCTGATCCTCTGCTTCCTGACCAGCACTCTCTTACCCAGCCTAAACTTTACCTCATTTTTTTGGTAGGAATTTTTTTGTTTTTGTCTTTTTGAAAGAGGGTTTCACTGTGCAGTGCAGACTCACTTTGTAGCCTGAACTCACTTTGTAGCCCAGGCTGGCCTTGAACTCACAGACGTTCTCCTGCCTCAGCTTCCAGAGTGCTGGGATTATGGGTGTGTGCTACCATGCCTAATTTTACTTCAGTTTTTAAATTATTAGTAAATTATTTTAAAACTTTAGACAGTATAAGTAACAGGATAAAATGATTGGTTTTGCTTTTAGGTACAGATGAAGGACATAGCAGACGAGCTTTTACTACAGAAGCATGAAGGAAAAATTGGGGTCTGGAAGGCAAGTAACTATTATATTCTTCCACTTGTAAGTTCCTCTTGGTCCTTCTTTTGCTTACCTAGTGACTATCACTGTTGACACTACCTGCTAAACCAACTGACTGGTGCTGTTCTTACTTGCAGGTGGATATATACTGTATTCTTCCCATTCTGCGTGGTGTCTCTTCACCGTGTTAGTGGTTTCTTTTGCTGTGCAGAAGCTCAGACAAAGGACTAATACCTAAACTATATAAAGAATTCCAAAAAAATTAGACCCCCCCAATTTAAAGACCCAGTTAAATATGGGCATCTGAAATGAATAGACACTTCTCAGATGAAGAGATACAAACAGCCAATAAATACATGCAAAAGTACTCAACATTGCTGGCCACTCAAGAAATCCAAATTAAAACAACACTAAGATTCTATCCTCCTCCAGAAACAATGGCTACCATCAAGAAATAACCAATAAAAAATGCTGACAAGGCTATGGTGAGAAAGGAATCCTTCTCCATTGCTGATAGGACTGTAAACTGATAGAACCACTGTGGAAATCAGTATGGAGATTCCTCAAAAAACAAAAGTAGAAATTCCATTTGACCCAGCAATTCCCTTCCAGATATTTTCCCCCAAAAAGTTAAAGACAGCTGGGGATTTAGCTCAGTGGCATAAGCACCTGCCTGGCAAGAGCAAGGTCATGAGTTCAATCCCCAGTACCAAAAAATAGTTAAAGACATCGTACCACAGTAATGTTTACCCATGTTTATGGCAGTATAGTTTATAATAGCTGAAACTTTGAAATAGTCCATCTGTTGGTGGACATACCAACAGATGAATGGGTAAAAAAAGTCATGTTTGTACACAGTAGAGCACTACTCTGCCATAAAAAAGGATAAACTTACATCATTTGTAGGAAAATGGATATACATTTTAGACCATAATGTTAAGTGAAGTAATGCAAGCACACAAACTTAAGTATCACATGGTTTTTCTTATGTGAAAAATCCTTTTTCTCTCTCTATATATATTAATATTGATATACATATTGCTATATATCTATCTATAGATCAATAGATATAGATATATATCACATAATAAGGAAAAAGGTATTGTAATTCAGCGCAGACAATGTATCTGAAAGTGTACTTTGACTTAGTACAATTGTGTTAAATGTTTCATACATTTTTGGCATATTAGTCTGATTTTCAGTCTGTATATATGATAATTAACTTTTTAAGGTCTCATAAATAAAGAAATTCCATGCTGGAAAACTAAAAAGGGATGGGTGAAGGGAGATAGAAGGAAATTGAAATGTGTTATGTGCATGTACCAATCCCCTTCAGTGAATGTAATCACTATCTACTGCAAATATAGAGGCAGAGATGGAGAGAAAGCTATAGATACAGATATATTTTTCTGCATGAGGCCCTAGGTTTGGTCTCCAGAACAACAACAACAACAAAAAAAACCTTTTATTTTGCTCGTGATGGATTTTTTGAGTCAAGCTATTCTTTCCAGCATATAGTAGTTTACTTATTATTTACAGTGGGTCACACAAAAACAATAAGTAGTATGAGGCAGGATAAGCAACTTAAGTCATCTTACATTTATTTAGAATTGCAGTTTAACTTTAAAAGAATCACAATAAGTATCATTTTGGCAATCATTAAAATCACTATTAGATATCTCTACCTCACTAGTGTAGTAATTACCTATTTTGCTTACCAACCATGATGAACATAATCTTCCTTTTGAGCTACTAGTACTGTATTCTCCTACCAGTCATGATAAGATGTCAGACCAGTCCTAGGTGACTTGCTGAAAAATGACAGGGTTGAGTGTTGTAGCACACACCTGTATTCTCTGCACTCAGGAGGCTGAGACAGGAGAATCACTATGAGTTCAAGACCAACCTGGGATACATAGTGAGTTCAAGGTCAGACCCTATCTCAAAACAGCAAAACTAAAACTTAATTTGAATGTTAGAAGAGGGCATGTATCTGTTAGAATGCTCTTTTCTGTATTTTCCTCTTGAAAAGAAATCTTTTTTCTGTTTGATTTTTGCTATATTTTTGTAAAAATACTAGTGGAATAAAGTTATATTATTCTGCATTGTAAGTTACATTATTTTCAATTTAGTTAAATTACAGGTTTTAGTTAAAATACTAAGTTTAATATCTTAAGAAACAGGTCTTAAAACATTATTTGCTGAGTGGATTTTAAATAAACATCCCAGTCTAATCCATAGTTGTTCCTATTTATAGGGCTATAATTTTAATAAGGACCAGATGGTGAAGGTCTTAAGTTTTTGTCCAGAGAACATGACATGTGCCTCACTGAAACAGTGATGCACATCTGCGCGCTCTGAGTAACGGCACCACGCTCGCCCAGACGGCCTGGAGTGGCCTTCGCTTCTCAGCGCCAACTTAGCAGCGCCCTCAGGGCCCCTGTAAAGGGCTCACTTTCCCAGGCAGCATTAGTTGCTCTTTCCTTTGTGTCCCATAGCACTTTTTACATAGCTTTCTTAAACACTTGCATCGATGGTCACATATGATTTGTTTCAAGGAATTTATTTTATGCATTGTCAGTAATGGATATTTTTCATGTAATTTAATCATTAATATAATTTGTAAGTCCACCTAAAATGTTGCCTTTGGAAGGATGCTTCTTTGTATGCTTGTACACTGAAATCAATTTGGATAACTTCAATAAAATTAAAATCTATTTGGTAAATTTAATAAAATCTATTTCTGATGTTTTTTGAATCTGAGAGGGTAAAAGGAATTGGATATGTGATTTTAAATGATCAAAGTAAAAAGAAACATTTCAAAATTATGAAGATATAAAATAAGTATAGATAAAAATACCCTTAAGCATTGCTAAAACACCATGGATATTTCTGGATTTTATGTTATGTAAATAGAGGAATTTTATTATTCAAATGATTACTGTAATTATCAGTCATAATTTATTATTATTAAGTAATATAAAATGTCTTACCTAAAATCATGATCTCTTTAGCATAGTAGTTTAACAAAGCACCACAGTAAATTTTCTATTTAAATTAGAGTTAATTTGTATTTTTTTTTTAAAATGAAAACCTGTCTCAATTATTCAACTGCTTTCCACTTTTTAAAACACAGGAGAATTATGTAATAATAAAATAAATAGTAATGTAATGGTAATCATAACATTATGATTACTTTGTTCCGCTTCAGCACAGAACTCATTCTATGTACTAAAAAGTACTTTTTCACCGTGGTCACACAACTTCTTAAACAGTGTTGTCATGTGCTCTAAATCATCCAGTCAGTCCTTTCTTTTTTCTGTACTTGTTTAAAAAAAATGATGCCATAAAAATATAAAGGAGATAAAAAGGAGAGGAACAGATTGAAAAGTTGCCAAGTGCCACAAATTTCTACAGTCATAATTAAAGGAAGTAGATTTTGGTAATTTAGCCTAATTAGTGACTTTAAACCATAGCTGATTGTGTGTATTCTCTGTTTTGGACAGCCTGTGGAGAGTAAGTGGATATCTTCATCTTGTGAAATTATTGCTTTTCGAAAAGCATTATTGAATCCAGTTACTGCAAAACAGTTTCAACGTTTTGTGACTCTGAAAGGAGATTTGTTGGGAAATGGAGTACTCTTTTGGCAAGAAGTGCAAAAATACAAGGTACTGTATTGGGGCTGGGTAGAATTTTGAGGAGGAAACTCATTAGCATATCAGATTCTTAATGACAGCTTTAGGGGGACAGGATTTGCATAAGATATCCCAGTTTTGCCAGCTTCATACCTATTCTTAAATTTTGAAATGCTTATTGTTCATTTCTAGATAGACTTGTAATATACAGTGAAGAGTAAGGGTGAGTCCTAAAATGATAGTATTGGGGGTTTTTTTCTTTGTATGTTTGTTTTTTAGTATTGGTTTTTTAAGTCATTAACATGCTTTATGACCTAGTAAGTACAGTATTTATTGAATTTTAACTGCATATCTGAATGTCACATAGAATAAATGTATTGTATGTATATATATATGACATATATATATATACCATGAAAATGCACTACACATTCTTCTCTCAAAGATACCTATATTTAGTACATCCATATAACTATGACTTCTATATAAGTATTCCTCCCAGCCAGATTTATAGCAATGGTAATTAAAGATATTTAAAGATAAATCAGAAGAGTTGAGACAGGCTTTTTGATTAGAAAAATAGCCAAATTTAAATAAAAGAACAAGGAGCTAGGCATGGTGGTGCATGCCTATTATGCCAGCACCCAGAAAGGTGAGGCAGGAGGATTGCTGTGAGTTTGAGGCCAGCCTGGGTTACATAGGGTGTTTGAGGCCAGCTGAAATTCATAGTGAGACCTTGTCTCAAAAAAACAACATAAATAAATGAATAACTAAGAACAACAGGTTAGGTGCAAAAAAAAAGTATTTTTTTTTTCAGGTTTAAGTGTTTAGTAGATTCGTATGGAATCTTTACCTTTAGGAGAAGGCATGTTTTCTGTTACACTATCTAGATGGCAGTAAAGAAATGTCTCCAAGTAGATATCTGTGGTTGCTCATGCCTGTAATCTCAGCACTTGGGATGCTGAGACCAGAATTACTGAGTTCCCGGCCAGTCCCATGCTACATAGTGGGCGCAAGGCAAACTTGAACTATATAGAAAGAACCTGTGGCAAAACAAAGCAAAACAGAAAATGTCTTCAAGAACCTAAGGTGTCTAGTGTTGGTTTACACATTCTTAGGGGTACAGGCGTACTTCCCCGCAAGTAGCCTATTTTATTTTTAAAAACATTACTAGAGTTTAGGAGTAAGTTTTAAGTGTATATTATGCTATACTGACACAGTTACTCAACATATAGTTAGCGACTGCTCAATAAACCCAAGTCTTCTCCAACATTCTATGAAACTATTTCTCCCCTTTTCTGTTACCAACTGTTGTACTATTCTCAGCTCTGGCTGTAACAGAAAAAAAAAAATTGCAGGGAAAGTTTTTCACTATCTTTCACATAAATTATATTTTTTAAAGTTTTTTGAGGAATAGAAAGAAAATAGAGTCTGTTTCCACAATAGGCAGTTTTTTAGTATAAGTGGGCAGAATTATCTTTAAGATAATATGAACATGATTAACCCTAACCCTGCTAGGTTATGAGGTATTGAAAGAAACCTTAAAAGCAAGTACTTGAAAAAAACCCATAGAGTCAACTTTTAGTTTGTGGCTGCCAGTTGTCTCCATTTTAGTATTTTTTTCTGTGGTATAACATGTTGTAGGTGGGGAATAGTCAATGATGGGAAAAGGTGTTTCTTTAAAACTAACTACTAGAAAACAGTATGATTTAATAAAAATATGAGTTGTGTGTGCATGTATGTGTGTAAATATTGGAAGAATATAGTCATCCAACAAATATTTATTGAGCTCTTGCCAAGGGCCAGGCTAAATCCTGATGATATAACAATTATTAAAATAATCATCCCTCATGGAGCTTACAGAATGTCAAAATGAGAGGCAAATGATGGTCAACAAGGTGACTGTAAGAGTGGCCTTAGGGTAAGTGGGAAAGCCCAGCATGCTATGGCAGTAGATAAAATGCATGTCTTCTCTAGATCGAGCAAGTTATAGAAAGCTCACTCTGGGGAGATATGCTTAAACTAGGACCTTCATAACAGACTTCAAGACTTAGCTAGGCTAGTGTCATGATAGGGTAGAACAATTAGGGAAAAAATCAGTTATGATTCTATATAAATTCTATGCCTTTACTCAAAGTTAATACTTTATAACTTTGTAAGTTTATTTTTATTTCAAAAGAGTATATTTTATAATTATAAATCAGGCCCACCAAATAATTGGTGGGCGTGGTAGTCTCACTAGTAATTCCAAATAATGCTTATCTGGTCACATACCAAACATGTGCTATAAATAGGCTTTTTTTGAGGTGAAGGTAAATTGAGAAGTGCTAACTGTTGTTGCAAAGCAGTGTTTACATTAAGCTTTTCACATGTAATTCTTGTCAAACATGCATAATGTTTTACATGACTGATATCAGAACTTTTTGTATCTTTAATAATATCCGTAAGATAGGTACCCATAAGACAATGGCTGGCATACACCGAGCTCTTAATACATTTTGGCTCATTTCTGTCCTAGAATTAGAAGTTATCAAATTGGTTTGCTTCAACTGATTTAGAAAAGTGTCGTTGAAAGCAAAATGCTATGATTCAAACTAAGCTCTCTTTTTATTAAGAAAAAGAAGAATCCTATATCTGTGGGTTTAAAAATAGATCATTTTAATGTATGGTCATTATTTTCAAGTTCTTTATAATAAAAAACTTAAAAGAGGATAATGTGATGGGACAACTGGAAGTACATTAGGTACAAAACAATACGAGACACCTGTTCTCCACCAGCAGGCCTCTTTCCGTGGTGGCCTTTCCCAGCCTGAGTCGCTTTGTGCAGAGCAGTCTGGCAAGGAAAGCCTCCCTAGATACCACCTGTAGGCTGAGTTAGGTGCCCATTCTCCATGCTCGCCTAGGACCTTTTGGATTCCTCCACTCCAAATAGTTTAAGAACTAACGCAGGTTTGAATAATGTGTTTTCATGCTTATGTTCCAGCAGAGATTGATGCTTTCAGGGGTATAGGCTGTGTCTCGGGGCTCAGCTTAGTGTCTGGCAGGTAGTAGGACCTCAATATATAGTTGTTAAATGAGTAAAAAGTAGGCACTAAAGTTGTTGTCCCTTGCTCTAGAGAAACAAGTGAGCAGGATTAAAAGATGTCTGTGTCTATGTAAGGCATAGATGTCAGTCTTAGTTTCTTCAAATCAAAGAGAAAGAAAAGCTGACTTTTTAAAAAGATATCCTCTACATGTCCCAGTGCCCTTTTAAAGTTAAAATGTGCATATCAACTGGAATACATATTGACACTGTTCTAGAAAGGGTTCTACCAATGCAGCAGTCACCTTCTACTCTGTCTTTTGCTCCTTGTTCAGGATTTGTGCCATTCTCATTGTGATGAGTCTGTCATCCAGAAGAAGATCACAACTATTGTCAACTGCTTCATTAATTCCTGCATTCCTCCAGCTTTACAGATTGACATTCCAGTAGAACAGGCACAGAAGATTATTGAACACAGGAAGGAGTTAGGACCATATATATTTAGAGAAGCACAGGTAAGATACCAGTTCATATGGCTAAGTACATTTTAAGAGAGACTAGCAATTTAGATTTTCTTTTAGAGTTTTACATTACTCATATTTGGCAGGATTTGAATTCTCCCAATACTAGAATTTATTCTATTTAATTTAAATTATCTTCTTGGAGGAGGCCTATACGCTCATCAATAGATGAACCAATAAAAAAAATGTGGAATATATACACAATGGAGCCATAAAGAAGAACAAATTTGAGGGGCCAGTCATGGCAGTGAACACCTGTCATCCCAGGACTTAGGCTGAGGCAGAAGTATTACAGTGAGTTTGAGGTCAGCCTGGGCTACATGGTGACTTTTAAGTCCAATCCTGTACTACATAGTAAGATCCTATCATGAAGAAGGGAGAGGAGGAGAAGGAGGAGGAAGACCAGGAGGAGCAGGAAAGAAGAAGAAGAAAAGGAAGGAGAAAAAGAAAGAGGAGGAGGAGGAAGAGGAGAAAAAAAAAGATAAATTTAAGTAATTTTTTGGAAAATGGATGCTCTTTGAAACCATAACACTAAGTGAAATAAATCAGACACAGGTAAAATATTGCATGATTTCTCTTTCATGAGTAAAAGAATTATAAATAATTTAAAAAGCAAAACAACAGAAAAAGATGTTAAGAAATAGGGAGATAGACTTTATGGAGATGAAAGGGGGTTTGGGAACGGGGTAGATGAGGGAAGGGGAAGTAAAAAGGATTAAGAGCTAATACATATATGTACCAATTCCTCATGATGAATGTATTTATTATTTATCAGAAACATATACTAGTAAAAAGTTAAAAAATAATTTAATCTCTTTATATGCCACTAACATATATAAAACTGGTAACATGTTATTTTGTTGATAATGATATATAGCAAATAAAATTAAATAATACACTTTAACTTTCTGATTACCATTTTTGTTTTTAACAAAGCTAATGCCACCTCCATTTCCCACCATTCATATGTCCTTTTAAAATATCTGCTACCACAAAAATGTGTAAAATATGTGTGCCTTAAGATTTGTATATTTTTAAAGATTGGAATATTCACATAGCTCATAAAATAAGTGAGAGAAGATTTAACTATTCAACCAACATAAAGTACACAAACTCATGAAAGGAAAATCATGGCTGTGAACCTGCTCAAGTTACTTCTTTTTAAGATAAATAATAGAAAACATTGACTTGGTGAACATAATTTATTTGCATTTTGAAAAGCCTTTTAGTGATGTTGTTCCTAAAAAATGATTAAGAAAAATAAATTATACTGGGGGTAATAGGGAAGGCCATGTCATGAATTAAGTGATATGAAACAGAGATTTAGAACATGATTGCCCTTGAGCGTGGAAAAAGGCCATTATTCCTTAATGTCCATTTGTGAACCAGCTGTGTTCTAAGTCCTCTAAGGAACTGAAAGTGGACTCGCAATCCAAATTATGCATTAAAACAAGCAAAAATATAGAAGTATGATTGAAGAGGTGCTAGAGAGAAATAGAGAAAACACTGTGCCAGAATTATAGAATCTGTTAATGAAAACATCTATTAGGGATAATTTAGCCTTGCCTAGGGTCCCTGATAAACTAAGCCGAGACTTGCTCATCTGTTTTTAAAAGCTCACGTTTGATGGGTCCGTGTCTGGAGCTGCTGACACTGGTTGGTTCTGACACCTTCTTCAGGGACGGCAGCCACTTGCTTTATCAGTGACTTCTAGCCCATGAGATGTACCTGATTTCCTAAAACAGAGTCACAGATATGGGCTCTAGAGCATCTAAAAATACAAAAGCTTTATTTGGGAGCTTCATCCCACTGAATCTTTTACTCTTCTTGTTTTCCTAAGGATACTGGCATCTCCTTCTACCACAGTATTCAAGCCAAAGATCTGGTTACCATTTTCATGTCTTTCCTCACCTTTGTTTCCTTACCCTCATGTCTAAACAGTCCTTCAAATGGATCTGTTTGTCCCCTTGTTACGTGTCATACTACCCATTTTTCTCCAACAGCACCCCTCTACCTCACTTCAGAGCTGCAACAGATCTCATATTAGTTACCAAACTCCCTGCTTCGGGGCGCTTTCCAGTTCATTCAACTTAACGGCAAACAGAGCGATCTTTTTTCAAAATATGTATCTGATCACACAACTTCTGTGCTTAAAATGTTTCACTCGTCCTCCACTGCCCTCCGATGAGGTTCTTACTCCTACATACCTGCCCAGCTATATCTCCTGCATCTCCCTGCTTTGTCCCGGTCTTACTGAAGTGGCCCTGTCTTTCCTCCTGAGCTTTGTGTACTCGCATCATCTCTCCCTCCTAAGTTCCTGTCATAACATTTACCACATAAAATGGTATGTTCTTGTGTCTGACTTCTCCTTTAGGCTGTAAGCTTTTTGAGGGTACGAAATGTTTTTTATCTTTGTGGTCCAAATATCTGGCACAGAGTAGGCGTTTTTTGACCACATGAATAAATGACATGAGAGATTTGTCATGACCAACAAGAACAAGATCACTTTGAAAATGAGAGCAAAGTTGAGCAAAAGAGCTGAAATACTAAATGAAAAACTGTTGTTCTAGCATTATTGTTCATGTAGCCTTTAAAGTTTTATCACTCTACTGGGGATTTAGCTCAGTGGTATAAGCACCTGCCTTATACCACAACATAAGGTCACGAGTTCAATCCCTGGTACCAAAAATAAATAAATAAAGTCTCATTACTCAGCCAACTTTTTACTGGTTCTTCTACTCAGACTAAAATCATCCCTTGGTACCAAAAAAAAAATAAAATAGATAAAACCAGGGATTTAGCTCAGCAGTGTAAGCGCCAGCCTGGCAAGCACTAGGTCATGAGTTCAATCTCCAGTATCAAAAAAAAAAAAAAGATCATCCCTCATCTGCAACAATAAGCAAAGTAGTTTTATATTTATTAAAATATTTTTTACCCACAATTTGGTAATCTTAAGATTCTAAGGCTTATTAATGACAGACACTAACCTAAAATCTCAATTGCATCTTCTGGAAATACAGCATTTTTGTGCCTTCCACTGGGACAGTGGCTTGGATTTTGAAAACAGAACTGAGGATAGCCAATATTTAGTAAATAAAAGAGTAGTATTAGTTAAGCTTTAGAAGTTCATAGTAACTATAATCCCTTAACACTGGAAAAGGGGATTTACTTGATAAATGCATGGCGGGTAAATATACAGGAACATTTCTTAAAAGCTTGCTTCACGATCCGCCATCACTGGTGGAACCGCCACCAAGATGCAGATTTTCGTAAAAACCTTACAGGGAAGACCATCACCCTCAAGGCTGAACCCTCCGACACTGTAGAAAATGTGAAGGCCAAGATCCAGGGTAAGGAAGGAATTCCTCCTGATCAGCAAAGGCTGCTGTTTGCTGATAAGCAACTGGAAGATGGACGCACTGTGTCTGATTACAACATTGAAAGGGAGTCTCCTCTTCATCTTGTGTTGAGACTCTGTGGTGGTGCTAAGAAAAGGAAGAAGAAGTCTTACACCACTCCCAAGAAGAATAAGCATAAGAGAAAGAACGTCAAGTTGGCAGTTCTAAAATACTGTAAGGTGGATGAAATGGCAAAATTAGTCATCTTCGTTGAGAATACCCCTCAGATGAATGTGGTGCTGAAGTTTTTATGGCGAACCACTTTGATAGACATTATTGTGGCAAGTGCTGTCTGACTTACTGCTTCAACAAACCAGAAGACAAGTAATTATGTGTCAATGAAAGACTCCACCTAAAAAAAAAAAAAGCTTGTTTCATCCAATAAAGTGTCTCTAGACTTTACCATCACGCTCTCAAGAGGCTATAGGGCTTAATAATAAAAGTGCATTTTAAAGAGAGTAAATAGTTTTAGACTTACTAATAACATTCATGTATGGAAAAGAGGAGTAATGAACTATGGCACTTCAGGACTCTGTCAGTCACTGCAACATTTACCTTTAAAATTTTTTCTTCTTTTTCCCTAACAGTTTGACTTTGAGCCTAATGGGATGGTTTAGTTTTGTTTTTTGGTTTTGTTTTTTGGTTTTTTTTCCTCAGAGCATTAGGTAGTCTATTCCTAGTCATAAGATGTTGGACTTGATTTGATGTGGCAAGTCCTACCTCCTTGAAAGTAATGCATACCTCTAGAACTAATGGGAAAACTTGGCATAGGAATTAGAGCAACTATTCTTATCTCTATAAATATCACAATTAATCACTTAATGTAAAGTGTCCTCGTAGAAGGAATTTGTCTAGGATATCATTTGGCTTTTTAAATGTTACTTTTCTTGCTCTCACATAAAAGAGAGATTATATCATTTAAAAGTTACTCAGAGATTTATTCTTAGATCTGCAGCTTTGTTTAAGAGCTTTTCCAGAGGCAAAATGGTATTTCCTTTCTCTAAAAGAAAGAAAAAGAGGTGGGGGAGTTTCTCTGGATGAACTGAATACTCGGAATACTTGCATAAAACAGCAGAGTGTGTGGCAGATCAACTAGTGTAGGTTTTAAAAGAAAACATAAATTTCTTATTTAAAAAAGACCTAATGGATTCTTTATTAATACAATCAATTGGTTAGAGAAACAAAGAATAAAGTGACTTTTAAGTATTTGGTGTGTTTTTCTTTTTTAAAAAAAGTCTTCTCATTGGTAATAAAAAAACATTGATGATAAGCATGTGCTGAGCTGAACTATACTAAGAAGTCTGGAGACAATAAGTTGGAGGAAACATGGTGTGTATTAAAGATAGAATATTTAATCCATTATTATGGTGAATTAGAGTTTAAATAGGTACATTTGTATAAAATTCTAACCTGAGACATACTTTGTTTTTTAATACAGATGACAATTTTTGGGGTCCTGTTTAAATTTTGGCCACAATTTTGTGAATTTAGGAAGAATTTGACTGATGAAAAAATCATGACTGTTTTAGAGAGAAGACAAGAATATAATAAGCAGAAAAAGAAATTGTCAGTCATAGAAGATGAAAAACTTGGAAAGGTAACTCATTTTGGATTTAATTGCACTTTCAAAAGGTACATTATATGTGTGAATTGTAGAAGAATTTGGGCTAGAAACTACACAGAAAAGTTACAGAATATGAACTTTAGTGGTCTTTCAGTCTTCATCGGAAATCTCAGACTTTTTAATCTCTCAGGCTACAGTTCACATCATCTCTTCTGTGTGACAGCTTCTTTGACTCTCCTAGGCCACACAAGTAGTATCCATTGCAGTTATGTTCTGTCTTCTCATAAATCACACTTTTATTGACCTATAATTAAATTCGTGCATCTGCCGTCTTTGCTGATGGAGATCTTAAAAGATCGTATCTGCCTTATTCATCTATGTTTCATAAACACTTATACTACCATCCAAGACATGCTCAATTGTTAATCATTGTATATTGGTTAAAAACAAGAAATGAATGAATTAATGAATGAATGAATGAACAAATAACTTTTTAGTATTAAAATTACAGTATGAAACATTGTGAAACTTGTAAGTATAAGTCACAAACTGGTCAGCCTAGCTTCACTTGTCCAGAAAATCCCAGACGTTTGTATCATACATTTTGTATTTGATTATGGAAATGAAAAATGTCCTTTTTTGACCTTCTCATTTGGCCATACCTGTTAATTGGTAACAACTAACAGGGTTAGGTACAAAATACCAATTTTTGAAAAAGCAATTATAGAGTAATCCTGAGGACTTCGCCTTTTGAATACTGCTTTTGGGGAGGTGTGTCTTACTATGTTGCCCATGGTCTTCTCAGATTTCTAAGACTCAAGTGATTCTCCTGCCTCATCTTCCCAAGTGCTGGTACTATAGATACATGTTGCCATGCCAGGCTACTTTCAAATACTCTCATTATATACAATAAACATACTGGCACTTATTAGTATCTGTAAATTTTACACTTGTATTTATTTTAATTTGGAAAATGGAAGGATGATCAAAAAACAGCAGGTGTTTGCTAAAAATGTTATTGTAAATGGAGGTGGAAATAGTAAAATGAATATAGGAAAACTATGAAATGAATGGGTGAGTATAGAAAAAATGAATATAGGGAACATGATTTTTTTGTAACATAAAACATGCTTTGAAAAAACTATTACTTTGCAAGCATAGGTTTCCTTAGGTAATAGTGGGCATGACTTTTAACTCTCTGAGCCTCAGTTTTATTTGTCAACTAATGATGGATTAATTGACATAGTCTGATGGCTATAAAAGACCCTATGTAAGCCATTCGACTAATAATTATGAGGTAATCTGTGATCATTTGAAACAGTTATAGCCCAGTGAGTAGGAAAATAGTCTCTAAGGTCAGACTCCTTGGAGTCCTGGCCTTACCATTTATTAGTTCTGTTACCTTAGTCGAACTGATATAGGGGAATGAAATTCCCAGCCTACTAGATATTGGGTATGATTTCATGTTCTCTAAAATCAAAGAATGAATTTTAGGAACAATGGAGGTTATGAGCAGAATATATTTATTGAGAGAAAGAAAGCTTCTGTCTGAGACAGACAGAAGGGGTCCTGAGTGGGTTGCCAAAGATCTGTCTTTTCTAGGGACTTTTATAGAGCAAAATCACAGAGTGAGGCAGGTCTCAGGTGGGGAAAACATGGGAACTCTCAAGATGGGCCTGAGGTGGGACAGAAGTATGGCTAACCAATAAGATTATGAGTATAATTGCTCAGGTAAAACTGGTTAAATCAGGGACAAATGGGGAAGCGAGTCACATAGCAAGCAGGCATGCTTAAAGAGCAGCGATTCTTCCTGTAGAGGGTTGGGATGGTGACTCCTGGCATCCTCAGGGTGATAGAGACCTAGTTAGAATATCAATCCCTGATGTTTATCCTTAGGAAGTATGTAGGTACATTTGATTGATCTTTTGTCTTGAGGTCTGGCCCACAGCAGAGGCATCAGTTTCTCCCACTGTTGCAAGGTATCTCGTCTTCTGCGCTGGTTCCTTCGAGGGCCCAGCCCTGTCTGATTGCCTATAAAATTCTATCTAACTCAGTTGCCTATAACAAAACCACTTCACTTTGGCAAACAGGTTTTTTTTTTCTTCAGTAAAATGAAGGTAGTAATACAATTTAAATCAGAGTAGGATTAATAAAGCACAGTGCATGCCATAAAATAAATGTTCATTATAATAGTGTAGCAGTTATTGCCCTCTTTTTTTCTTTTTTTACAATTTTTTTAAATTTTATTTAAAGAGAAAAAAAAGCAATACAGAAAAAAGGGTAGAAACAATACAAAACCTCAAAAAAAACCCATAAATCACTAGTTGACAAACCACATACTCCCTGAAATAGCTGTTCATGTTACAAAATTAAGGCAAACAAAGTGAACACACAGTGAAGCTGCAAACAGAAAAAAAAGGATGGAATAAAGCCAATTGAGACAGTATAGTGAAATTGACACAGAACATCACAGCAGGTCACCAGGACAACAGTAACAGGCAACATTGTATATCTCGTTGTCTTCACAATAGTTGTTCTTCTACTAGGTAGAGCAAAATCA